>CM038721.1:6341485-6376485 GCA_021613375.1 Megaleporinus macrocephalus | reverse complement strand
TCATGATTAATCCTGTTATTTTGTGTAGTTGAGTGTGATTAATCACGGTTGTCTTATTTAAACTGAGTTATTGTTTGGGTGGTGGATCATTCCCAGCACTGCAGTGAAACTGATGTGGTGGTGTGTTAGTGTTTGTTGTGCTGTTACAAGTGGATCAGGTGCTTAGGTGCTTAAGACCTAGGTGCTATAAGGACCTATAAGCTTATGTGCAATAGTGTATTTTATTTGTTAGTATGTTTTTAGTGTTATTTTTTATTTCATACAATATTTTACAGAGAAATATAGAAATATTTTATTTGTTAGTATGTTTTAAGTGTTATATGCATATATATATATATATATATATATATATATATATATATATATATATATATATATATATATATATATATATACATACAATACTTTACAGAGAGATATAGAAATATTTTATTTGTTAGTATGTTTTAGTGTTATTTTTTATCTCATACAATACTTTACAGAGAAATATAGAAATTTTATTTTTTAGTATTTTTTAAGTGTTATATATACACATATACATACCTACATACATACAATACAGAGAGATATAGAAATAGTTTATACAATACAATACTTTACAGTGAAATCTAAAAATATTTTTTAGTATGTTTTTAGTGTTATATATACATACATACCTACATAAATACAGTACTTTACAGAGAAATATAGAAATAGTTTATTTATTAGTATGTTTTAGTGTTATTTTTTATCTCATACAATACTTTACAGAGAAATATAGAAATATTTTGTTTGTTAGTATGTTTTTAGTGTTATTTTTATCTCATACAATACTTTTCAGAGAAATATTTTATTTGTTAGTTTGTTTTAGTGTTATTTTTATCTCATACAATACTTTACAGAGAAATATAGAAATATTTTATTTGTTAGTATGCTTTAGTGTTATTTCTATCTCATACTATACTTTACAGAGAAATATAGAAATATTTAATGTGTTAGTATGTTTTAGTGTTATTTTTTATCTCATACAATACTTTACAGAGAAACATAGTTGCAAAAGTTTGGGTGCCTCTGATGAAATGGAATTTATGGTTGGAATGTACATAAATTATGACAAACTACTTTTTTTATATTTTGTTTTTCTATCAGATTAAAAAAATGAGAAGTGTCTGTTTCCTGTAGAAGATTGGCAAATACATATGTTGTGCTTTGCATGTGACTAGTCTCATTTTCTATTGCTGGCTTGTCTATTGCTTTTCCTTAGAGCTGTATGTAAGTATGTAGGTATGTATGTATGGGGATGTGGGTTTGTTTTATAGTGGAGGAGTCATGTGCGAGCGCTAGGCTAATGTAATGTAATATTCAGTGTGTTTCTTGGCCAAAGGGCTAAAGTCTGCCTGGGCCCCCTCTGATCTTCTGCCTCCACAATCTGTCAGCTTCGGCAGAGGGACTTTCCACTGCAGGGACTTTCCATGCAGGTCATAGTCAGACCCAGCCGCTTTATAAAGAGCCCTTTTCCATGGCTCCATATGGTCTGTAGGGAAACACCGTTTATACCTAATGCTTTTCTTAAGCACTGCACTTGTTGATGACTTTACTGGTGCTATAGATCTTTCAAGTTTGATGTTTTCTTTATTATCCTTTTTTAATCTTAAGGATCGTTCAGTGGGTCCTTCAGCATACCTTCATACCTCCTACTTCAAGTTCATAGCTGTTTCCAAATATTACAGTTCCAGGCTCTTTAACTTTTGTAACAATAGGTGAACTAATTTTGGTGCTCTATAGAGCCCTTGTACTCTATATTCTATATAGAAATACATACAAATCCAATATTATACTACAGGTTCTCTATCATTGGTCATTTAAGCATGCAAAAACATGTAAACTGTCAAAAACTTAGACTTGATTGATGGTTTTCTCTATAAACATTGACAAAATAAGTTCCAAAAAAGCATCTAGTTACTAGGTAATGAGCCTTAGGATTGTATAATAACTGCGTAATAAGTCTGAGGGAAAGCAGAACATGGATGCTTTCATTTAAATGGAAACTCATTATTCATACAACAGATCTTTTCCCTTCCTTTCTTTTCATTATAAATTTTTTTTCAGAAATAATAAATACATTTCATATCCTGCTGTTTGATTGCTGGGATTTGCTGTACGCTGATGGACACTTTGATCCCAGGAAAGTGTCAATTCCATTATATTAAAGCAAGAAGGAGTGCCTAACAACAGCAGTGACGTAACTGTAGTAAAATGTTGGACTATACAGACTCTCTTGAAAATTTTCTATTTCTAATACAGCGAGGTAGTAAAATAAAATACACCTGTATTCAGTAAATAATGACATTTATTGCTGCTAATAATCTCGAGCATCTCGTCTGCCATGGTGGGTCATTGTGATTAGGGACTGTGATTAGTTTTTTAATAACTTTGCATATTAAAGCTGTATTTTATGAATGTGGTGATGTATGAATGTATATAATGTACTTTAAAATGAATGTGGCTCAGCCAATCAGATTTGAAGTTGCATGTAGTGAGATCCCACAGTGGGAGATGTATAAATTTCATAACGAATATGTTATTGTGAGAGAAGTAGATCAGATCTTGAGCTCCAGTTTGAAGAACTAAGTGTAGTTCCAGATTTCTCCTGGACGCCCCAGACATTGTATGAATGTGTTCAGTTTCTTCAGCAGCAAATCTTGATTTAGCTTCATGAAGTACTGAGCAGTCGAGATTAGATGAGATCTGTAAATAATAATCTTGGAAGCTTGGAAAGGGTTAAATAAACACACTGATGTATGGCAAAGCAATACTTACTGTATTATTACTGTTTATTATTTAAATAATAAAGTGTTTTGCTGAGCAAATAAGTTTCCTCTCTGGAAAAATAGCTTATATATATATATATATATATATATATATATATATATATATATATATATATATATATATATATATACACATCAGATTATTTTTATTTAGCAGGATTATTACTCCAAACACTGTTAAAAATCTTCATCTCACCAAAGAGAAATCTCTTGTACCATTTCGTAGTACAATAGAACAAATTGTTGTACTATTGTACTACTATGTACGTAGTACAAATTGTCAATACTAGTGTCTTTCTTCATCAGTACAATTTAGAACACACAAAATATTACATTCAATTAATACAGCAGCTGGAGAAAAAATTCTAGAATGAGAATTTATAATCTAATGGCAATATTTTAAATTGAACACCACCAACAAATATTTATAATCAAGTTTAAAGTGCAGCTCTTTAGTGAAGCATATTTATGGTTCTTTTAGGCTAGTGGATCATATCAGGTTATACATTTTTCTTTCGAATCCGGTGATTTTGCCCAGTGTCGAAGTGATACTGAGACCGAGTATCGTATCGACGCAGCCTGATTTAGATCTGATTCCTAGTGTAACGTATGACTTATCGTTGTACCGATGAGGCCGATTCCGATCGCAGATCACCTTTCATAGGCCAATAGCCGATACCGGTCGAGGCAGGCAGGCAGTCGATGCCACGGCAGGGCTACATGTAGTTTTTAGCGCAAGCAAGTCATGAAACATGGTCTAAACTGGTTTATTACCATTTTTAACGAGCTCATATGAAACAGTATAATATTTGTAACTAAGTTAGAAGTTGGTCTATGTGGGAGTAAACCGCTTGATAAGCTCCAGAAGAGCCACATCTGAAAAGTATCTCTACTAGGAACAGCAGAGCGTGGATCCAGGTGGAACATTAAGCAGCAGAATGAACGTCTTCTACAGCCGAGAAGAGCTGCTTATCTAGAACTATAAACTCAATCACTCTGGCTGTGGTTCTTTAGCTCTCTGGCTGTTTCTGCTGCTGTTTTGTTTGTACCGGTCAGATCTGGTCTGTATGGTGTTCTGGGTTATTTGTTTTGTGTTAGCTGTGTGTTCTAGCTCTGCTGTTTACTGATACTCACTGTGTTCAGTGTGTGGTGTCTCTGAGCTGTTGTATCAGATTAGTAGAGTTAAATGTCTTTGTCTTGGTTCCCAACGAGAGACGCTGATTTGAATAATTTTACAGATGTTACAAACTGTCCTGGATGAGTCTGAGTCACAAACACAGACAGACGACATGTTTTCTATCCACACATGCGGTGAACGTCGTAAACTGTTCTCATGAAGCTGCTGCTTCAGTCAGTCTGTGGAAAATGAAAGGGTATGTATTTCCACCTAGTGGTTTAGATAGGAATTATATATATATATATGTGTGTGTGTGTGTGTGTGTTGTTGTGGTAAAGGATCTGTTTCAGCACTTATACATATCGAACAGGAGCTTCATATTTATAGGTATTTGTAACGTCTGAGATATTAAAAACCCGATTTTGTATCTCAGAATTAAAAATCTGATCAAACCAGAAAATGCATGCATCATTACACCCCTAGTTTTGTAGAGCGAGCGCAATCATGGGTAATGTGGTGCGTAGGCCGATTGAGGCCTTTCTGTTGTTGTTTTTTTTTTTTCTTCACACAAACAAGGCTGCAGATTCTGACTAGACTGTTTCTATTAATGCCGCGTGACACTTTGTTGTTCTTGTTTTGTTCTCTCTGTCTGAAGCAGTTGGAAAATTGGGTGACCCATGGGAGATGCATCGCATTACTCATATCTGGGCTTTCGGAACATTTTAATCATCTTCAAGCCAGCGCTGTTTCTTTCTAGCAACTACAAATTGCTCAGGCAGTGATTGTCTGAATCACGTGTCAGGTTCACAGTGGGGTAAAAAGGTTCCACACCGGAATTAAAATGTAGATCATAAACAAAACAAGAGATTAATGCGACTGGCTTTGCACGAGCAAATAAAGGCAGTGGTTAAACATTTGCATTTGTATAAAGCTTTGATATGTTCTGCTGGATATCCTTCATATCCGTCCCAGTAGTGTTTTATTTCGAGCAGCAAACGTTCAAATCTTAGTCTTAGAAACATTTGTGTTCTCAAGACACTTCTGTTGTAATGTAACTGTTCAAGGCTCAGTTTGATCAGTAAGTGCTTAAAATATGAAGAAAAACTAAATTCTGAATTTAGAATGTTTTATTACATACAATATACAATTTTTAATGTCTCTAAAGATAACCTAAAATATGCCATAACTTTTGCATTGGCTTTGTTAATGTTCCATATGCTTCTGTTAAATTCAGCGAATAAGCAATAACTGTGAATTAAGAAGGTTTCATATTTACAAGGGCTGCCCAGACTTTTACACAGAGCTCTATTAAAGATCGACTCAGCAGTGATTAACATTAATCAGCAAACTATACTAACCACTACACCACCGTACTAACCACTACAGCACCGTACTAACCACTACACCACCATACTAACCACTACACCACCATACTAACCACTACACCACCGTACTAACCACTACACCACCATACTAACCACTACACCACCGTACTAACCACTACACCACCATACTAACCACTACACCACCATACTAACCACTACACCACCATACTAACCACTACACCACCATACTAACCACTACACCACCATACTAACCACTACACCACCATACTAACCACTACACCACCGTACTAACACTACACCACCATACTAACCACTACACCACCGTACTAACCACTACACCACCGTACTAACCACTACAGCACCGTACTAACCACTACACCACCATACTAACCACTACACCACCATACTAATCACTACACCACCATACTAACCACTACACCACCGTACTAACCACTACACCACCGTACTAACCACTACACCACCGTACTAACCACTACACCACCATACTAACCACTACACCACCATACTAACCACTACACCACCGTACTAACCACTACACCACCGTACTAACCACTACACCACCATACTAACCACTACACCACCGTACTAACCACTACACCACCATACTAACCACTACACCACCGTACTAACCACCACACCACCGTACTGACCACTACACCACCATACTGACCACTACACCACCATACTAACCACTACACCACCGTACTAACCACTACACCACCGTACTAACCACTACACCACCATACTAACCACTACACCACCATACTAACAACTACACCACCATACTAACCACTACACCACCATACTAACCACTACACCACCATACTAACAACTACACCACCATACTAACCACTACACCACCATACTAACCACTACACCACCGTACTAACCACTACACCACCATACTAACAACTACACCACCATACTAACCACTACACCACCATACTAACCACTACACCACCGTACTAACCACTACACCACCATACTAACAACTACACCACCATACTAACCACTACACCACCATACTAACCACTACACCACCGTACTAACCACTACACCACCATACTAACCACTACACCACCATACTAACCACTACACCACCGTACTAACCACTACACCACCGTACTAACCACTACACCACCATACTAACCACTACACCACCATACTGACCACTACACCACCGTACTAACCACTACACCACCATACTAACCACTACACCACCGTACTAACCACTACACCACCGTACTGACCACTACACCACCATACTAACCACTACACCACCGTACTAACCACTACACCACGTACTAACCACTACACCACCATACTAACCACTACACCACCATACTAACCACTACACCACCATACTAACCACTACACCACCGTACTAACCACTACACCACCATACTGACCACTACACCACCATACTAACTGTAATTGCTTGTGTCGTATGTATGGTAAAAATTATTTTTAAAATGTTTGAATGTGAATTTGATTTTAAAAGTTTCTGTGTAGAGTAGAGCAGATTTTAATAATAAAGGTCTCCCTGAAATTCGGCAATGTTTTGCATTAGTATAGACTAGCGCATGCCTGGGTGCCCCCTTTTGGACCCAGTGTGAATTGTGGCTTAATGCTTATTACGAGGTTTATTTGAACATCTCACCACTTCGCTTCTTATCTGTCACCAGCCGTACCTCTTTAGCAGCAACGCTTAACTTCGCCGTCTCTCCTTCGTCTTAAAATAATGGCTTCCTGCTTGTTTTTCCTCTCGAGTGTTTCTTATTAGAACTTGATAGCACTTGACTCTGACAGCTGTTTCAGAACACGCAGCCCTTCCTCTCTGCTCTCAAAACTTTCTTTTGTCTCGTTCCTCCTTTGTTTTAGCTCGCTCGCGGAATGGCTACCTTTCAAAGAGGGCTGTATGTTGATTTCATCAGCATAAGTATGCACTTAATGATTCGCCTCATGTGTTGTTTACCACAGCTGCATTGTTTTAACTGCTGCTCACGGCTTTGTTTTTCATGCCAAGAGTTCCCCTTGTCCTGTCTAAACAGAGAGAGAGAGTTCCTTGAAGGAAAGCCTTGAGCAGGAGTCACCCTGTTTATTATTATTTTACTTTAATCCCCTTTATTTAGAAGGGGGCTGTTGGGGTAGTGGTAAACTATATGTTATGTAGATTATACTTGTGTTTTGAGGCACTCACTTTTGTCTTAACCCAACCCCCACAAGACCCCAACCCAGTTTTTTCTTAACCCAACCCCCACAAGACCCCAACCCACTTTTGTCTTAACCCAAGCCCCCCACAAGAACCCAACCCAGTTTTTTCTTAACCCAACCCCCACAAGAACCCAACCCAGTTTTTTCTTAACCCAACCCCCACAAGAACCCAACCCAGTTTGTTCTTAACCCAACCCCCACAAGAACCCAACCCAGTTTTTTCTTAACCCAACCCCCACAAGAACCCAACCCAGTTTTTTCTTAACCCAACCCCCACAAGAACCCAACCCAGTTTTTTCTTAACCCAACCCCCACAAGAACCCAACCCAGTTTTTTCTTAACCCACCCCCACAAGAACCCAACCCTTTTTTTTCTTAACCCAAGCCCCTCACAAGACCCCAACCCAGTTTTTTCTTAACCCAAGCCCCTCACAAGAACCCAACCCAGGTTTTTCTTAACCCACCCCCACAAGAACCCAACCCAGTTTTTTTCTTAACCCAAGCCCCTCACAAGACCCCAACCCAGTTTTTTCTTAACCCAAGCCCCTCACAAGAACCCAACCCAGGTTTTTCTTAACCCACCCCCACAAGAACCCAACCCAGGTTTTTCTTAACCCACCCCCACAAGAACCCAACCCAGTTTTTTCTTAACCCACCCCCACAAGAACCCAACCCAGTTTTTTCTTAACTCAACCACCACAAGACCCCAGCCAGGGTTTTCTTAACCCAACCCCCACAAGACCCCAACCCAGTTTTTTCTTAACCCAAGCCCCTCACAAGACCCCAACCCAGTTTTTTCTTAACCCAAGCCCCTCACAAGAACCCAACCCAGTTTTTTCTTAACCCGCCCCCACAAGAACCCAACTCAGTTTTTTCTTAACTCAACCACCACAAGACCCCAGCCAGGGTTTTCTTAACCCAACCCCCACAAGACCCCAACCCAGTTTTTTCTTAACCCAAGCCCCTCACAAGACCCCAACCCAGTTTTTTCTTAACCCAACCCCCCACAAGAACCCAACCCAGTTTTTTCTAAACCTGATCTGAACACAACCCAGTTTTATCTGAACCCAGCCCAAACCCAACCCAACTTTCTCTTTACCCAACCTTCACAAGAACCCAACACTTTTTTTTCGCCCGACCTGAACCCAACCCAATTTTTTCTTAACCCAACCCCCACAAGAACCCAACCCAGTTTTTTCTTAACCCAACTGCCACAAGAACACAACAAAGTTTTTATCTGAACCCAGCCCAAACCCAATCCAACTTTATCTTGACCCAGCCCTCACAAGAACCCAACCCAGTTTTTTTCTGAACCTGACCTGAACCCAACCCAGTTTTTATCTGAACCCAGCCCAAACCCAACCCAACATTCTCTTAACCCAACCCTCACAAGACCCCAACCCAGTTTTTTCTTAACCCAACCCCCACAAGAACCCAACCCACTTTTGTCTTAACCCAAGCCCGCCACAAGAACCCAATCCAGTTTTTTCTTAACCCAACCCCCACAAGAACCCAGCCCAGTTTTTGCTTAACCCACCCCCACAAGACCCCAACCCAGTTTTTTCTTAACCCAAGCCCCTCACAAGAACCCAACCCAGGTTTTTCTTAACCCACCCCCACAAGAACCCAACCCAGTTTTTTCTTAACCCACCCCCACAAGAACCCAACCCAGTTTTTTCTTAACTCAACCACCACAAGACCCCAGCCAGGGTTTTCTTAACCCAACCCCCACAAGACCCCAACCCAGTTTTTTCTTAACCCAAGCCCCTCACAAGACCCCAACCCAGTTTTTTCTTAACCCAAGCCCCTCACAAGAACCCAACCCAGTTTTTTCTTAACCCGCCCCCACAAGAACCCAACCCAGTTTTTTCTTAACCCAACCCCCCACAAGAACCCAACCCAGTTTTTTCTAAACCTGATCTGAACACAACCCAGTTTTATCTGAACCCAGCCCAAACCCAACCCAACTTTCTCTTTACCCAACCTTCACAAGAACCCAACGCTTTTTTTTCGCCCGACCTGAACCCAACCCAATTTTTTCTTAACCCAACCCCCACAAGAACCCAACCCAGTTTTTTCTTAACCCAACTGCCACAAGAACACAACAAAGTTTTTATCTGAACCCAGCCCAAACCCAATCCAACTTTATCTTGACCCAGCCCTCACAAGAACCCAACCCAGTTTTTTTCTGAACCTGACCTGAACCCAACCCAGTTTTTATCTGAACCCAGCCCAAACCCAACCCAACATTCTCTTAACCCAACCCTCACAAGAACCCAACCCAGTTTTTCTGAACCTTACCTGAACCCAACCTAGTTTTTTATCTGAATCCAGCCTTCACAAGAAACCAACCCAGTTTTTTTCTAAACCCGACCTGAACCCAACCCAGTTTTTATCTGAACCCAACCCAGTTTTTATCTGAACCCAGCCCTCACAAGAACCCAACCCAGTTTTTTCTGAACCTTACCTGAACCCAACCTAGTTTTTTATCTGAATCCAGCCTTCACAAGAAACCAACCCAGTTTTTTTTCTGAACCCGACCTGAACCCAACCCAGTTTTTATCTGAACCCAACCCAGTTTTTATCTGAACCCAGCCCAAACCCAACCCAACTTTCTCTTAACTCAACCCTCACAAGAACCCAGCCCAGTTTTTATCTGAATCCACCTGAACCAACCTAGCTTTTTCTAAACCCAACCCAATTTTCTCTTAACCCAACCCCCACAAGAACCCAACCCAGTTTTTTCTAAACCTGTCCTGAACCCAGCCCAGTTTTTATCTGAATCCAGCCCAAACCCCACCCAACTTTCTCTAAACCCACCCCACAACAACCCAACCCAGTTTTTTTTTTTAGCCCGACCTGAACCCAACCCTGTTTTTATCTGAACCCAGCCCTCACAAGAACCCAACCCAGTTTTTATCTGAACCCAGCCCTCACAAGAACCCAACCCAGTTTTTTTCGGAACCCGACCTGAACCAAACACAATTTTTTTCTGAGCCTGATCAAACCCAATCATGTTTTACATTCAAATCTGGCACAGACTTAATAAAACTCTCCAGTCCTGAATGAAACCTTACAGAATTTTGGCTGAACCGGACCCAAACCCAACAAATTTTTCCCGGAACCCAACTCAACCCCCATCATCAAGTCCAACAAAGTTCTAACCAAAAATTACCTAAACTTCCCATCACCCAACGATGGTCTTGGTTTGTCTAGAATCAAACATCTCACACCAGACCACTCTGAATGTCCCTGTATACATCTTCACCATTGAATGTTGGGTAGAACTCCCTTTAAAGTTCTAATAGACTTGAAAACGGTAGACCGATGTTCCATAGAAAACCTTCCATCAGTCATTGAGGCTTCTTACAGATCCTAATCCTCACATGTTTAGGCTCTAAACGTTTACAGAGCCTCTCGGAAGTAGCCTTGCCCAACCTTTACCGTTCTTAACAAGAGGATAATGCCGTAATTTGTTGAACAAGCTTTTCTCTCAGTCAGCGCGGCGGTGCTGTTTCATCTCGCTCTTATTAACGTGTCACAGAATTAATTTTACGCAGCTTTGGAATGAGCAGTGGTGGAGAAAAAAAACCCACCTGCGTTTAGACTACTGTACATGATGGAACAAGCAGAGAGTGTGAGCGCGTTAGAAACACTTATCCAGGCAGGGTTATTATTCGTCTTTTCCTGGGCTGTGGCGGCGCCAGCTTTGAAGAAAGTGCAGAAGAACCACAGCTGAGAGGGGCAGCAGCTGCCAGAGGCGCTGAGGAAAAAATGCTCTTTATATAACTCCTGCCTCGGCCAACTGTATTTGTGGTTTCGAGGAGATTTCTCCGGCCTTGAGTCATTGAGATCTCTCTCTCTCTCTCTCTCTCTCTCTCTCTCTCTCTCTCTCTCTCTCTCGGGGTCACTCACCCTGTCTCCTCGTTTATCTGGGTTTTCTATCTTCATCCCTCTGTTTCATTCCCTTATCCTGCCTCTATCCTTGTGCTACTGTACGCCAGATACTAACTCTAACTCTGTTTCTAATGAGGCAGCTCCTGCAGGTCAATAGTAAACATGTGTTGAGTAACTGTTCCTTCATCCCTTCATTCCTTTATCAGCACCAACACTGTTCCTTCATTCCTTTATCACCACCAACACTGTTTCTTCATCCCTTCATTCCTTTATCATCACCAACACTGTTCCTTCATCCCTTCATTCCTTTACCATCACCAACACTGTTCCTTCATCCCTTCATTCCTTTATCATCACCAACATTGTTCTTTCATCCCTTCAATCCTTTATCATCACACACACTGTTCATTCATCCCGTCATTCCTTTATCATCACCAACACTGTTCCTTCATCCCTTTATTCCTTTATCATCACCAACACTGTTCCTTCATCCCTTCATTCCTTTATCATCACCAACACTGTTCCTTCATTCCTTTATCACCACCAACACTGTTTCTTCATCCCTTCATTCCTTTATCATCACCAACACTGTTCCTTCATCCATTCATTCCTTTACCATCACCAACACTGTTCCTTCATCCCTTCATTCCTTTACCATCACCAACATTGTTCTTTCATCCCTTCATTCCTTTATCACCACCAACACTGTTTCTTCATCCCTTTATTCCTTTATCATCACCAACACTGTTCCTTCATTCCTTTATCACCACCAACACTGTTTCTTCATCCCTTCATTCCTTTATCATCACCAACACTGTTCCTTAATCCTTTCATTCCTTTATCATCACTAACACTGTTCATTCATCCCGTCATTCCTTTATCATCACCAACACTGTTCCTTCATCCCTTCATTCCTTTATCATCACCAACACTGTTCCTTCATTCCTTTATCACCACCAACACTGTTTCTTCATCCCATCATTCCTTTATCATCACCAACACTGTTCCTTCATTCCTTTATCACCACCAACACTGTTTCTTCATCCCTTCATTCCTTTATCATCACCAACACTGTTCCTTAATCCTTTCATTCCTTTATCATCACTAACACTGTTTCTTCATCCCTTCATTCCTTTATCATCACCAACACTGTTCCTTAATCCTTTCATTCATTTATCATCACCAACACTGTTTCTTCATCCCTTCATTCCTTTATCATCACCAACACTGTTCCTTCATTCCTTTATCACCACCAACACTGTTTCTTCATCCCTTCATTCCTTTATCATCACCAACACTGTTTCTTCATCCCTTCATTCCTTTATCAGCACCAACACTGTTCCTTCATCCCTTCATTCCTTTATCAGCACCAACACTGTTCCTTCATCCCTTCATTCCTTTATCACCACCAACACTGTTCCTTCATCCCTTCATTCCTTTATCATCACCAACACTGTTCCTTCATCCTTTCATTCCTTTATCATCACCAACACTGTTCCTTCATCCCGTCATTCCTTTATCATTACCAACACTGTTTCTTCATCCCTTCATTCCTTTATCACCACCAACACTGTTCCTTCATCCCTTCATTCCTTTATCATCACCAACACTGTTCCTTCATCCCTTCATTCCTTTATCATCACCAACACTGTTCCTTCATCCCTTCAATCCTTTATCACCACCAACACTGTTCCTTAATCCTTTCATTCCTTTATCATCACCAACACTGTTCCTTCATCCCGTCATTCCTTTATAATTACCAACACTGTTCCTTCATCCCTTCATTCCTTTATCATCACCAACACTGTTCCTTAATCCTTTCATTCCTTTATCATCACCAACACTGTTCCTTCATCCCGTCATTCCTTTATCATTACCAACACTGTTCCTTCATCCCTTCATTCCTTTATCACCAACACTGTTCCTTCATCCCTTCATTCCTTTATCACCACCAACACTGTTCCTTCATCCCTTCATTCCTTTATCAGCACCAACACTGTTCCTTCATCCCTTCATTCCTTTGTCATCACCAACACTGTTCCTTCATTCCTTTATCACCACCAACACTGTTTCTTCATCCCTTCATTCCTTTATCATCACCAACACTGTTTCTTCGTCCCTTCATTCCTTTATCACCACCAACACTGTTCCTTTATCCCTTCATTCCTTTATCATCACCAACACTGTTCCTTCATCCCTTCATTCCTTTATCATCACCAACACTGTTCCTTCATCCCTTTATTCCTTTATCATCACCAACACTGTTTCTTCATCCCTTCATTCCTTTATCATCACCAACACTGTTTCTTCATCCCTTCATTCCTTTATCATCACACACACTGTTCCTTCATCCCTTCATTCCTTTATCATTACCAACACTGTTCATTCATCCCGTCATTCCTTTATCATCACACACACTGTTCCTTCATCCCTTCATTCCTTTATCATTACCAACACTGTTCATTCATCCCGTCATTCCTTTATCATCACCAACACTGTTCCTTCATCCCTTCATTCCTTTATCATCACCAACACTGTTCCTTCATCCCTTCATTCCTTTATCATCACCAACACTGTTCATTCATCCCTTCATTCCTTTATCACCACCAACACTGTTCCTTCATCCCTTCATTCCTTTATCATCACCAACACTGTTCATTCATCCCGTCATTCCTTTATCATCACCAACACTGTTCCTTCATCCCTTCATTCCTTTATCAGCACCAACACTGTTCCTTCATCCCTTCATTCCTTTATCATCACCAACACTGTTCCTTCATTCCTTTATCATCACCAACACTGTTCCTTCATCCCTTCTTATTCCCCCCTCCATCTGCACATCACATCATCAGTTCTGTTCGTCCATCAATTTGCTCGTCCATTTGTCCATCAGCCTACACATGTGATCGTTTGTTCCTTCATGCCTTACTTCATCCATCCATCCAAACATTCGTTTTTTTTTTGTCCATTCGTTCATTCGTCCTTCTCCACGTCTGTTCATCTGTGACTCTTTCGGTCCAGAAAGCGTCACATAAAAGCTGGATAATGATGTTCGTTCTGTATGAGGAGCTGAACAGAGCTAGGAGTGTTGGACAGAGAGCTGTCTATCAAACTGCTCATTAGTCACGGCCACACAGTTCTCAGATTAGAGCGGTTATTAAGCCGCGTATATACGTATCATATTATTATCTTTAATGTGCTTACTTTGTAAAATGCTGTGAAAAGTGCACAGCAGTGATTAGCCGTCTCAACTTGATCTGAGTTTAATTGCAAACAGCACAAAAACACAAGTTTAATGACCGCATGGAGCGTGTGCACCACTGTTGCATCACCTTTCCTTGTAACTGCACTTAATAAGTGTTTGGGAAACTCAAGGCGTCAGTTGTTCCAGATAAGGGGGGGATTTTTTTTTATATTGTTTGTTATGCAAGTCTTTAACTGTGTAACTATGAATCAGCTGTGTGAGATACTGATTTGAACATTAAAAACTTTCCTGGTCTTAAATTGCTTCCAGTTTTAAAAATGGACCTATATTTTTAAAAAAGAAAGTAAAGTCAATAAGTTAAATATTGTATATTTTCTTTGTTCTGTTATTCAGATGCAAGTCGAAGTGGATGTGCTAATTGGTTAATGACCCCATACTTTCAGAATGTCCAAGACCGTTTCCAGTAAGATGTTTAAAACTAGAGATGGACCTATCAGGTGATTGGCGATCAGATACCGATCGAGGGCGGGGCTGTATGCAAGCAAGCAAGTCATGAAACATGTTCGAAACTGTTTTTTTTACCATTTTTAACGAGCTCGTATGAAACAGCTTAATATTTTAAACAAAATTAACAGTAAACAAACAAATATCGCCAATACAGCAATCATTATATTAGACTCTTAATTTAAAATTAAAAAAGCTAATTCAATAAATGCAGTCCTTAATCGCAGACTCTGGGATATTTTAACAAAAAACTAGAACCATTAAATGTAGGTCTTGAATTGTTGCTGTTCTGTTCGTACCGGTCAGATCTGGTCTGTATGGTGTTCTGGGTTATTTGTTTTGTGTTAGCTGTGTGTGCTAGCTCTGCTGTTTACTGATACTCACTGTGTTCAGCCGCGGGTGTACTCTAAAAACCGTATCAGATTAATAGTGTTAAATGTCTTTGTCTTGGTTCCCCAACGAGACACATTGGTTTTACAGATGTTACAGAACGCCCTGGATGAGTCACATACGGTAACAAAACCGTAACTTCCCGCGAGGCCGCTGCTTTAGTCAGAAAATCAAACTGTATGTACTTCCACCTAGTGGTGCAGATAGGAATTGCAGGGAGCTGGCCGGAGGGGTTTTCAACGAAGCATTAGCTGGAAATACAGAAATTAGGCTCATTTGTTTAACTCCATCGATCGTCTCTTGGGATCGGCTAAATTGAAGAAATATGGGCCGATACCAACACATAGCCAATCGTTCTTTCCATCTCTATTTAAAACAATGCAATACTGTGTTGTATTTTAACGCAACTACTGTGTAAAACTCAGTGTATTTTGTTTTGTTCTGCTTCTCTCAGGGCGTTTCCACACCTGTAGTTGGTTTCTCTGGTCCGGATCAGTTAATGAGTTTGTGTACTTGGAGCGTTTCCTCCTCGGTTAAGTTTGTTTTCACAGGCAAAAACCAAAACACACCAAAATGCGCCCCAACAAACCACGTGAGAATGTCGTCTCCTCTGATTGGTCAGAGCTATCTGGCGTGCGAGCTAGAAAGTAAACACAGGGAGAAGATCCGGTTTTCCAAACTACTGCACATTTCTTGTAGAGCGTATCACAAAGCAGCGGCAGAGACAGCATCTGTTCATAGCTGTAATAATAATCTGATAATATACCAAACTACAGTCCACCTGCAGACCACCCAGCTCACTCCAAACATCAAGTAGACAACGTCCCTCACTGCTAGTCCAAGAGAGACCTCGCTTCATTGTCCTCACCCTGTTAGCTGCTCCAGTTCTCCAGTTATGCACATAACAATATGGTGGACTAGTCACGGTCAGGTGGAGGTGCCAGAACATGGCTCTGTTTAGTGGCCAGAGCAGACTTCACCATACAGAGTGTTAGTGTGGTCAGGTACTGATGTTGGACCATAGCTGCGAGAATTTGATTGAATGTTAGTGAGGTCAGGTACTGATGTTGGAACATTGCTGTAAGAATTTGATTGAGCAATAGTGAGGTCAGGTACTGATGTTGGAACATTGCTGTGTGGATTTGATTGAGCAATAGTGAGGTCAGGTACTGATGTTGGACCATTGCTGTGTGGATTTAATTGAGTGTTAGTGAGGTCAGGTACTGATGTTGGACCATAGCTGCGAGAATTTGATTGAATGTTAGTGAGGTCAGGTACTGATGTTGGAACATTGCTGTGAGGATTTGATTGAGTGTTAGTGTGGTCAGGTACTGATGTTGGACCATTGCTGTGTGGATTTAATTGAGTGTTAGTGAGGTCAGGTGCAGATGTTGAACATTGCTGTGAGGATTTGATTGAGTGTTAGTGAGGTCAGGTACTGATGTTGGAACATTGCTGTGAGGATTTGATTGAGTGTTAGTGAGGTCAGGTACTGTTGTTGGAACATTGCTGTGAGGATTTGATGGAGTGTTAGTGAGGTCAGGTATTGATGTTAAAACATTGCTGTGAGGATTTGATTGAATATAAATGAGGTCAGGTACTGATGTTGAACACTGCTGTGAGGATTGAATTAAGTATTTGTGAAATCAGGTAGTGATGTTAGCACATTATTGTGAGGATTTGATTGAACGACAGTAAGGTCAGGTACAGATGTTGAACATTGCTGTGAGGATTTGATTGAGTGTTAGTGAGGTCAGGTACAGATGTTGAACATTGCTGTGAGGATTTGATTGAGTGTTAGTGAGGTCAGGTACTGTTTTTGGAACATTTCTGTGAGGATTTGATTTAGTGTTAGTGAGGTCAGGTACTGATGTTGGACCATAGCTGTGGGGACTTGATTTTAGAACCGTGCTGTGAGGATTTGATTGAACTTTAGTAAGGTCAAGCACTGATGTTGGACCATAGCTGTGGGGACTTGATTGAGTATAAATGAGGTCAGGTACTGATGTTGGAACATTGCTGTGAGAATTTAATTGAATGTTAGTGAGGACAGGTACTGATGTTAAAACATTGCTGTGAGGATTTGATTGAATATAAATGAGTTCAGTTACTGATGTTGAACATTTGCTGTGAGAATTTGAGCAATAGTGAGGTCAGATACTAATGTTGGAACATTACTGTGAGAATTTGATTGAGTGTTAGTGAGGTCAAGCACTGATGTTGGACCATTGCTGTAAGAGTTACATTGAGTATTAGTGAGGTCAGGTACTGATGTTGGACCATTGCTGTGTGGATTTGATTGAACGTTAGTGAGGTCAGGTACTGATGTTGGAACATTGCTGTTAGTATTTGATTGAGTATTAGTGAGGTCAGGTACTGATGTTGGACCATTGCTGTTAGGATTTGATTGAGTATTAGTGTGGTCAGGTACTGATGTTGGAACATTACTGTGAGAATTTGATTGAGTGTTAGTGAGGTCAAGCACTGATGTTGGACCATTGCTGTAAGAGTTAGATTGAGTATTAGTGAGGTCAGTTACTGGTGTTGGAACATTGCTGTTTGGATTTGATTGAGTATTAGTGAGGTCAGGTACTGATGTTGGACCATTGCTGTGTGGATTTGATTGAGTGTTAGTGAGATCAGGTACTGATGTTGGACCATCGCTGTAAGAGTTAGATTGAGTATTAGTGAGGTCAGGTACTGATGTTGGACCATTGCTGTGTGGATTTGATTGAACGTTAGTGAGGTCAGGTACTGATGTTGGACCATTGCTGTGTGGATTTGATTGAGTGTTAGTGAGGTCAGGTACTGATGTTGAACATTGCTGTGAGGATTGGATTTTGGCACATTGCTGTGAGGATTTGATTGAGTGTTAGTGAGGTCAGGTACTGTTGTTGGAACATTGCTGTGAGGATTTGATGGAGTGTTAGTGAGGTCAGGTACTGATGTTGGAACATTGCTGTGAGGATTTGATTGAGTGTTAGTGAGGTCAGGTACTGTTGTTGGAACATTGCTGTGAGGATTTGATGGAGTGTTAGTGAGGTCAGGTACTGTTGTTGGAACATTGCTGTGAGGATTTGATGGAGTGTTAGTGAGGTCAGGTACTGATGTTGGAACATTGCTGTGAGGATTTGATTGAGTGTTAGTGAGGTCAGGTACTGTTGTTGGAACATTGCTGTGAGGATTTGATGGAGTGTTAGTGAGGTCAGGTATTGATGTTAAAACATTGCTGTGAGGATTTGATTGAATATAAATGAGGTCAGGTACTGATGTTGAACACTGCTGTGAGGATTGAATTAAGTATTTGTTAAATCAGGTAGTGATGTTAGCACATTATTGTGAGGATTTGATTGAACGACAGTAAGGTCAGGTACAGATGTTGAACATTGCTGTGAGGATTTGATTGAGTGTTAGTGAGGTCAGGTACAGATGTTGAACATTGCTGTGAGGATTTGATTGAGTATTAGTGTGGTCAGGTACTGATGTTGGACCATTGCTGTGTGGATTTGATTGAACGTTAGTGAGGTCAGGTACTGATGTTGGACCATTGCTGTGTGGATTTGATTGAGTGTTAGTGAGATCAGGTACTGATGTTGGAACATTGCTGTTAGGATTTGATTGAGTATTAGTGAGGTCAGGTACTGATGTTGGAACATTGCTGTTTGGATTTGATTGAGTATTAGTGAGGTCAGGTACTGATGTTGAACATTGCTGGGAGGATTTGATTGAACGTTAGTGAGGTCAGGTACTGATGTTGGACCATTGCTGTGTGGATTTGATTGAGTGTTAGTGAGATCAGGTACTGATGTTGGAACATTGCTGTTAGGATTTGATTGAGTGTTAGTAAGGTCAGGTACTGATGTTGGAACATTGCTGTTAGGATTTGATTGAGTGTTAGTGAGATCAGGTACTGATGTTGGAACATTGCTGTTAGGATTTGATTGAGTGTTAGTAAGGTCAGGTACTGATGTTGGACCATTGCTGTGTGGATTTGATTGAGTGTTAGTGAGGTCAGGTACTGATGTTGGACCATTGCTGCGAGAATTTGATTGAACGTTAGTGAGGTCAGGTACTGATATTGGACCATTGCTGCGAGAATTTGATTGAACGTTAGTGAGGTCAGGTACTGATATTGGACCATTGCTGTGTGGATTTGATTGAACGTTAGTGAGGTCAGGTACTGATGTTGGACCATTGCTGTGTGGATTTGATTGAACGTTAGTGAGGTCAGGTACTGATGTTGGACCATTGCTGTGTGGATTTGATTGAGTGTTAGTGAGGTCAGGTACTGATGTTGGACCATTGCTGCGAGAATTTGATTGAACGTTAGTGAGGTCAGGTACTGATGTTGGACCATTGCTGTGTGGATTTGATTGAGTGTTAGTGAGATCAGGTACTGATGTTGGAACATTGCTGTTAGGATTTGATTGAGTATTAGTGTGGTCAGGTACTGATGTTGGAAAATTGCTGTGAGGATTTAATTGAGTGTTAGTGAGGTCAGGTACTGATGTTGGAACATTGCTGTGAGGATTTAATTGAGTGTTAGTGTGGTCAGGTATTGATGTTGGAACATTGCTGTGAGGATTTGATTGAGGGTTAGTGTGGTCAGGTATTGATGTTGGAACATTGCTGTGAGGATTTGATAGAGTGTTAGTGTGGTCAGGTATTGATGTTGGAACATTGCTGTGAGGATTTGATTGAGTGTTAGTGAGATCAGGTACTGATGTTGGAACACTGCTGTGTGGATTTAATTGAGTGTTAGTGAGGTCAGGTACTGATGTTGAACATTGCTGTGAGGATTTGATTTTGGCACATTGCTGGGAGGATTTAATTGAGTGTTAGTGTGGTCAGGTATTGATGTTGGAACATTGCTGTGAGGATTTGATGGAGTGTTAGTGAGGTCAGGTACTGATGTTGGAACATTGCTGTGTGGATTTAATTGAGTGTTAGTGAGGTCAGGTACTGTTGTTGGCACATTGCTGTGAGGATTTGATGGAGTGTTAGTGAGGTCAGGTATTGATGTTAAAACATTGCTGTGAGGATTTGATTGAATATAAATGAGGTCAGGTACTGATGTTGAACACTGCTGTGAGGATTGAATTAAGTATTTGTGAAATCAGGTAGTGATGTTAGCACATTATTGTGAGGATTTGATTGAACGACAGTAAGGTCAGGTACAGATGTTGAACATTGCTGTGAGGATTTGATTGAGTGTTAGTGAGGTCAGGTACAGATGTTGAACATTGCTGTGAGGATTTGATTGAGTATTAGTGTGGTCAGGTACTGATGTTGGAAAATTGCTGTGAGGATTTAATTGAGTGTTAGTGAGGTCAGGTACAGATGTTGAACATTGCTGTGAGGATTTGATTGAGTGTTAGTAAGGTCAGGTACTGTTTTTGGAACATTTCTGTGAGGATTTGATTTAGTGTTAGTGAGGTCAGGTACTGATGTTGGACCGTAGCTGTGGGGACTTGATTTTAGAACCGTGCTGTGAGGATTTGATTGAACTTTAGTAAGGTCAAGCACTGATGTTGGACCATAGCTGTGGGGACTTGATTGAGTATAAATGAGGTCAGGTACTGATGTTGGAACATTGCTGTGAGAATTTAATTGAATGTTAGTGAGGACAGGTACTAATGTTAAAACATTGCTGTGAGGATTTGATTGAATATAAATGAGTTCAGTTACTGATGTTGAACATTTGCTGTGAGAATTTGAGCAATAGTGAGGTCAGATACTAATGTTGGAACATTACTGTGAGAATTTGATTGAGTGTTAGTGAGGTCAAGCACTGATGTTGGACCATTGCTGTAAGAGTTAGATTGAGTATTAGTGAGGTCAGTTACTGGTGTTGGAACATTGCTGTTTGGATTTGATTGAGTATTAGTGAGGTCAGGTACTGATGTTGGACCATTGCTGTGTGGATTTGATTGAGTGTTAGTGAGATCAGGTACTAATGTTGGAACATTACTGTGAGAATTTGATTGAGTGTTAGTGAGGTCAAGCACTGATGTTGGACCATTGCTGTGTAAGAGTTAGATTGAGTATTAGTGAGGTCAGGTACTGATGTTGGAACATTACTGTGAGAATTTGATTGAACGTTAGTGAGGTCAGGTACTGATGTTGGACCATTGCTGTGTGGATTTGATTGAGTGTTAGTGAGATCAGGTACTGATGTTGGAACATTGCTGTTAGGATTTGATTGAGTGTTAGTGAGATCAGGTACTGATGTTGGAACATTGCTGTTAGGATTTGATTGAGTGTTAGTGAGGTCAGGTACTGATGTTGGAACATTGCTGTGTGGATTTGATTGAGTGTTAGTGAGATCAGGTACTGATGTTGGAACATTGCTGTTAGGATTTGATTGAGTGTTAGTGAGGTCAGGTACTGATGTTGGACCATTGCTGTGTGGATTTGATTGAGTGTTAGTGAGGTCAGGTACTGATGTTGGAACATTACTGTGAGAATTTGATTGAACGTTAGTGAGGTCAGGTACTGATGTTGGAACATTGCTGTGTGGATTTGATTGAGTGTTAGTGAGGTCAGGTACTGATGTTGGAACATTACTGTGAGAATTTGATTGAACGTTAGTGAGGTCAGGTACTGATGTTGGAACATTGCTGTGTGGATTTGATTGAGTGTTAGTAAGGTCAGATACTGATGTTGGAACATTGCTGTTAGGATTTGATTGAGTGTTAGTGAGATCAGGTACTGATGTTGAACATTGCTGTTAGGATTTGATTGAGTGTTAGTGAGATCAGGTACTGATGTTGAACATTGCTGTTAGGATTTGATTGAGTGTTAGTGAGGTCAGATACTGATGTTGGAACATTGCTGTTAGGATTTGATTGAGTGTTAGTGAGATCAGGTACTGATGTTGAACATTGCTGTTAGGATTAGATTGAGTGTTAGTGAGATCAGGTACTGATGTTGAACATTGCTGTTAGGATTTGATTGAGTGTTAGTGAGATCAGGTACTGATGTTGAACATTGCTGTTAGGATTTGATTGAGTGTTAGTGAGGTCAGATACTGATTTTGGAACATTACTGTGAGGATTTGACTGAGCATTACTAAGGTCAGGTACTGATATTCCAACATTGCTGTGAGGATGTACAGCTTCTCCAGAGCATCCCGTTCTATTATTAGTGCCTTTCTGTGGAGATGATGCGAGCTGGGTGTGTAATTGAACACGTTGGTCTACCAGCGTCACTAAAACAGTGAACTCAATCAGTATTTGTGTGCGACACCAGCAGTGATATCCTGAGCCAGACTATTGCCCAGCCCTTCCTCAGCCCCTTCCCTGACAAAGCCTCTCTCTGAGGCGGTATAATTAGACTGAGATCCCAACACAGCCTCTGTAGTCCTCCTGGCTCAGTCCCAGCTTTCAGAGAACTGCGTAATGTAACGGAAACAGCCGGCTCGAGGCGATAACCCTTGACCCTTGACCTCCGGCTGTCCTCACAGAAGTGGAACAGTTTGCGCCGAGCTTCTCGTTTCCGTGCCTGCCAATAAAGACCACACAGAGCGGAAGGAAAGACTTTTGTTTGTTTACTGAGGAGAAATCTCGGCTGTTGGAGCCGTGCCATCGCTCTTTTGTCTTCTACAGTACGGTATAGACGGAAGCTGCAGCGCTGAGGCCCACCAGGAAGCTGCTCCAGATACGCCCCCTCACTGGAAGCGGTGGACTGCATCTGTTGGCCACTGCTGTTTTGGGGGTTTGAAAAATGTGAGGTTTTTGATTCGACAGCTGAAACGCATCCAGCATTAAATTAAAAGTCCAGTTAAAATTTGTGCTTAGTCAGGATCCGTATATAACCAAAGAGAATGTTTCAGTATTTCCATTAATGTTAAAAAAATACTTAGGTGTGTGTCATATATATCGTCTACGATTATATCTGAATTGCTGTGTTAACGATGCACGAGCTGACGTTATCAAGTACAACTACTTCGTGCTTTAGTCCAGGCTGCTGAGAGTGCATGTTGAGAGTGCCCTTACTGTGTGCTAGCGTAGGCTAAAGCTAGCATAGCTGCCTAAACAACACACCTAAAGCTGAAAGTGAGTGAACACACTGCACCAGGAGAAGAAACTCAGACACCGTCAGCCTCGTCTACAGTCTACCTCCTCAGATTTAACTCCTAGACGAGGATCATCTTCACTCGTGTGGAGCTGGTCTGGATCTGAAAAGACTGACGTTGATCAGAAGACGACAGTTTACAGACTTTCTAAGAAATCAGTATGAGGAGTATGAAGAGAGTATGAGGAGTATGAAGAGAGTATGAGGAATATGAAGAGAGTATGAGGAGTATGAAGAGAGTATGAGGAATATGAAGAGAGTATGAGGAGTATGAAGAGAGTATGAGGAGTATGAAGAGAGTATGAGGAATATGAAGAGAGTATGAGGAGTATGAAGAGAGTATGAGGAATATGAAGAGAGTATGAGGAGTATGAAGAGAGTATGAGGAGTATGAAGAGAGTATGAGGAGTAT
The DNA here is from genome assembly GCA_021613375.1 of Megaleporinus macrocephalus. NCBI lineage: Eukaryota > Metazoa > Chordata > Actinopteri > Characiformes > Anostomidae > Megaleporinus > Megaleporinus macrocephalus. Next base: position 6,352,494 of record CM038721.1, on the reverse strand, counting down.
GAAGAGAGTATGAGGAGTATGAAGAGAGTATGAGGAGTATGAAGAGAGTATGATGAGTATGAACAGATTATGAGGAGTATGAAGAGAGTATGAGGAGTATGAAGAGAGTGTGAGGAGTATGAAGAGAGTATGAGGAGTATGAAGAGAGTATGAGGAGTATGAAGAGAGTATGATGAGTATGAACAGATTATGAGGAGTATGAAGAGAGTGTGAGGAGTATGAAGAGAGTGTGAGGAGTATGAAGAGAGTATGAGGAGTATGAAGAGAGTATGAGGAGTATGAAGAGAGTATGAGGAGTATGAAGAGAGAGTGAGGAGTATGAAGAGAGTATGAAGAGAGTATGAGGAGTATGAAGAGAGTATGAGGAGTATGAAGAGAGTATGAGGAGTATGAAGAGAGTATGATGAGTATGAAGAGAGTGTGAGGAGTATGAAGAGAGTATGAGGAGTATGAAGAGAGTATGATGAGTATGAACAGATTATGAGGAGTATGAAGAGAGTATGAGGAGTATGAAGAGAGTATGATGAGTATGAACAGATTATGAGGAGTATGAAGAGAGTATGAGGAGTATGAAGAGAGTATGAGGAGTATGAAGAGAGTATGAGGAGTGTGAAGAGAGTATGAGGAGTATGAAGAGAGTATGAGGAGTATGAAGAGAGTATGAGGAGTATAAAGAGAGTATGAGGAGTATGAAGAGAGTATGAGGAGTATGAAGAGAGTATGAGGAGTGTGAAGAGAGTATGAGGAGTATGAAGAGAGTATGAGGAGTATGAAGAGAGTGTGAGGAGTATGAAGAGAGTATGAGGAGTATGAAGAGAGTATGATGAGTATGAAGAGAGTATGAGGAGTATGAAGAGAGTATGAGGAGTATGAAGAGAGTATGATGAGTATGAACAGATTATGAGGAGTATGAAGAGAGTATGAGGAGTATGAAGAGAGTATGAGGAGTATGAAGAGAGTATGATGAGTATGAAGAGAGTATGATGAGTATGAACAGATTATGAGGAGTATGAAGAGAGTATGAGGAGTATGAAGAGAGTATGATGAGTATGAACAGAGTATGAGGAGTATGAAGAGAGTATGAGGAGTATGAAGAGAGTGTGAGGAGTATGAAGAGAGTGTGAGGAGTATGAAGATAGTATGAAGAGAGTGTGAGGAGTATGAAGAGAGTATGAAGAGAGTATGAGGAGTATGAAGAGAGTATGAGGAGTATGAAGAGAGTATGAGGAGTATGAAGAGAGTATGAGGAGTATGAAGAGAGTATGAGGAGTATGAACAGAGTATGAGGAGTATGAAGAGAGTATGAGGAGTATGAAGAGAGTATGAGGAGTATGAAGAGAGTATGAGGAGTATGAACAGAGTATAAGGAGTATGAAGAGAGTATGAGGAGTATGAAGAGAGTATGAGGAGTATGAAGGGAGTATGAGGAGTATGAAGAGAGTATGAGGAGTATGAAGAGAGTATGAGGAGTATGAAGGGAGTATGATGAGTATGAACAGAGTATAAGGAGTATGAACAGAGTATAAGGAGTATGAAGAGAGTATGAGGAGTATGAAGGGAGTATGATGAGTATGAACAGAGTATGAGGAGTATGAAGAGAGTATGAGGAGTATGAAGGGAGTATGATGAGTATGAACAGAGTATAAGGAGTATGAGGAGTATGAACAGAGTATAAGGAGTATGAAGAGAGTATGAGGAGTATGAAGGGAGTATGATGAGTATGAACAGAGTATGAGGAGTATGAAGAGAGAGTGAGGAGTATGAACAGAGTATGAGGAGTATGAACAGAGTATAAGGAGTATGAAGAGAGTATGAGGAGTATGAAGAGAGTATGAGGAGTATGAAGGGAGTATGAGGAGTATGAAGGGAGTATGAGGAGTATGAAGAGATTGTGAAGAGAGTGTGAAGACAGTGTGAGGAGTATGAGGAGTGTGAAGAGAGTGTGAAGAGAGTGTGAAGAGAGTGTGAAGAGAGTGTGAAGGGAGTGTGAGGAGTGTGAGGAGTATGAGGAGATTGTGGAGAGAGTATGAGGAGTATGAAGAGAGTGTGAAGAGAGTGTGAGGAGTATGAGGAGTATGAAGAGAGTGTGAAGAGAGTGTGAAGAGAGTGTGAAGAGAGTATGAAGAGAGTGTGAAGGGAGTGTGAAGGGAGTGTGAAGGGAGTGTGAGGAGTGTGAGGAGTATGAAGAGACCCCAACTAGTGTGATAAAGCAGAAGATAATGGATGGATATTAATATCCTTTAAGCTAGTAAAATATAAGACTTTTACAAACAAAAGAATTTTTGAATAATGCAAAATATAGTTTATTACCGTAACAACAAAATTACAGAAAATATCGAAATATAATTTTTTCTCAATATCGCACAACCCTAGCAGTTTTTCAGCATTTCTGTTGGTCTTATCATCATTTACGCAACATAGTGGGCAGCTGGTGTCCAGATAGTGTTGCAAATTGAAAATCAGATAAATATGTAATTTTTAGATTTTTTTGAAATTACAGGTTTGGTTGATTTTCTAAGTGAAAATTTATTAACACAATCTCTACAGAAAATACACCTAAATATGTCAGTGTTAATACACAATTTCTTTTTATATTATGTTTAATATTTTTGTTTATTCTGTTTAAAGCTGAATATTTCTGAATATTAAATATCTGCTGAAATTGAAATTTGGATATTGGGAATACACTAATATGATAATATGTTTTATATTAGCACATTATCTAATATAAACAAAAACAATCATTGTGCATTAACTGTGTGTTCACTTATTTACACTTAGAACATCAACAGAGCTAGTCCACACTGTTTTAATGTAGGTACTGATGTTGGAACATTACTATGAGGATTTGATTGAACATTAGTAAGGTCAGGTACTGATGTTGGAACATTACTGTGTGGATTTAATTGAACATTAGTAAGGTCAGGTACTGATGTTGAACATTTGCTGTGAGGATTTGATTGAACATTAGTAAGGTCAGGTACTGATGTTGGAACATTGCTGTGAGGATTTGATTGAGTGTTAGTGGGGACAGGTACTGATGTTGGAACATTGCTGTGAGGATTTGATTGAACATTAGTAAGGTCAGGTACTGATGTTGGAACATTGCTGTGAGGATTTGATTGAGTGTTAGTGGGGTCAGGTACTGATGTTGGAACATTGCTGTGAGGATTTGATTGAACATTAGTAAGGTCAGGTACTGATGTTGAACATTTGCTGTGAGGATTTGATTGAACATTAGTAAGGTCAGGTACTGATGTTGAACATTTGCTGTGAGGATTTGACTGAACATTAGTGAGGTCAGGTACTGATGTTGGAACATTTCTGTGAGGATTTAATTGAACATTAGTAAGGTCAGGTACTGATGTTGGAACATTGCTGTGAGGATTTAATTTAACATTAGTGAGGTCAGATACTGATGTTGGAGCATTTCTGTGAGGATTTGATTGAGTATTACTGAGGTCAGGTACCGTTCTATTGGTTAGTGCCTTTCTGTGGAGATGATGTGAGCTGGGTGTGTAATTGAACACATTTATTTATCACTGTCACTTAAACTGAAATGAAAAAAATGAGTATTTCTGAATATTGAATATTTTCTAAAATTGAAAATTGGATATTGGGAATACACGAGATGTGCTAATATGTTTTATACAGGCTACATATTTTTATTAATTTTTGTCCCCCAATAAAAAAGAAAAAAAAAACAGCAATTGTGCATTAAATGTGTTACAGTGTGATCACTGTAGAGGATGTGTTCACTTATTTACACTTAGAAATGAAACAGAACTAGAACATTTAGCTGCACTGTTTTAACTGTAGCTGCCTCAGACTTGCAGCCAATTTGCTTTTGTGTGGGAATATTTAAAAATTTAGAAATGCTTCGTGGCGAGTGCATGATGCTATAGGCATGCACTTTAGCGCCAAGCCAATTGGTGGGTCAGAAGCTTCCATTCCATCTTCCTAGACCTTGGAGTTTAGGGTGTGATGCCATTCGGAAGATGTGCCAGAGTTAGCAGTATATGTACGTCAGTGGCTGCTCTCCTGCTGCTTCCCAGCTAGAAGCCTGAATAAGGAGGTTACGTAAGCTTCTCTGAAAGCTGGGTGCTGCTCCCTACTTGCGTAAGCCGTCTGGTGCCCAATCCTACAGCAGTAAATGAACTCTGGTTTTAAGGTCTTCTGAACCTTCTCTGCTGGAACAACCTACAAACCTACAACGATACAGTGGTTTGAAGTTGGGCCTAGCCTTCCACAGCTCAGCCCATGCCACGTTCTTCTTCGTAGCATTGGTCCATGCTCTGCGTTGGCCCATTGCCATCATTCTACAGGTTTCCTCCTCCTCCAGCCCTGTTCTTGGACTTGGTGTTGCCTCTCCTTCCTATTGGTGGTGTCACAGTGTTCTACGGGAGCTTGAGTTGCCTCTCAAGGTCCAATATCAACAGCCAGTAACGTGCAAGAACAAGTATTCGTGGAACAGGCCATGATTGAGTCCAGATTGTCTGTGTAGGTGTTTTATGTATTCTTCTGTAATCTTCTAATCGTCTAATCATCTAAATTAAATGAACCTGGTTCAATAAATTTAACAGCTCCATGCGTTGTTAGCTACATTAGCCTTGTAGCTCGTAAACTACAGAAGCCAACATCAGATACGAATCAGATTTTGGCAGATTGACCTCTTTTGGTTGGGTTCGTTTTGACGTTGGCCACATGATTAACGTATTGTCTCAGGACGTCCTCTCAGGCAGCGAGAACTGAGCTTCTTTGTGATGGAAGAAGCCCAGATGTGGAGCCGCAGAGGATGTTTGTATTTGAATAAGTGCACATTTCCCATAAGCCCTCAGTGGGCAGCCAGGGTGTGCGGTGTTCAGAAAGATGTTTTAAAATGACAGACACGCTTGCAAAGTGTTTTCATCAGCTCCGAGCAGCATGTGCTAGCTGTGATTCACACGTTCCAGACGTCCAGATCAGACTCTTCGCGCCTTTAACACCTCCATGAGTGACACTTTCTTTGAGCCGCAGTCGACGCTGAGACAGTATACGGGGCTCGTATTTAGGAACATGTCACACTTTCACCGTCCTCCTAGATTCCAGCCGGATTCGGAACTGACGTATGTATTTAACGCCGCATATGAAAGGTGGAGGAAGACGGGCGTCTATTAGTCATTTGATTGAACTTCTGTTTGCTTTGGGGAATTCCTTATTAATGCCTAATTGAGGCACCACATATAGCACATTACTTTCATTTTAGCTTACCACGTATACACAGTGAGCGTTCTGTTCAGTCCATGTTTGACTACGTTTTCACGTATATATACACGTAGCCTACACGCCTCATGCACCAGAACTCGGGCAGTATCTTGCGGTATCTAGAACAGTCTTAGGTTCTACACTGGACAATTAAGAAACGGTTAGTAATGTGACTTTTCAAGAGACTCTACTGAAAGAAACATGATACACGTGTTAATAATCTTAAAATAATCTATAAAATAAGATAAACTTCTGTGTTGATGAAGCTCTATGGGATGTTTGATCTTCAAGGTCTCGTCTATAGCAGCTGTACTGTTGTGATCATCTCCACTGTGCAGAGCTGACAGAGCACCACACTGTTGTGTTTCTGTGTGAAACACTCTCACAACTTTAGATACACGTGAGTGATTGTTTGTAGCTGCAGCTTGCTCCATGCTCTTAGTTGGGCCGGCCATCTTTACAACGCATCAATGCACGTTACGCTAATCAACGTAATTTCGTAATCAGTTACGCCGATTTCGTCCACGCGTCGCCCCACCCTCACCCTAGACCAACAGGATACGACTGAAGTGCCCTTGAGCAAGGCACCTAACCCCCAGCTGCTTCCCAGGTGCTGTGGATATGGCAATCCACTACTCCAGGCAAGTGTGCTCACTGCCCCCTAGTGTATGTGTGTATGGGGGTGTTTCACTGCAGGGATGGGTTAAATGTAGAAGTCAAGTTCTGCCGTGTGCAAACGTAAGTGGCAAACGTTTCTTAATTCTATTCTAATACGCCAATAATCCCAAATTCCCAACAATCCCAGGCCTTTAAATACCTACGAAACCTCTGCAACCAACCTCTAGGCTGACTTCTTGCTGACTTCTTGCTCTCCAGCCACCTTTCCAACGTTCTCTAACCAAACGGTCATACTTGAAAGTGAGCTTCATACTTGAAAGTGCCTCTTCCAGGTGGTCCTCCCACGGTACTCTCACCTCCATTAGTGTGACTCACTTTGTGAAACACCAGAACTATGTCTAGGTTTTAAGGTGGCGGTAGTAATGTGCTGCCTGACCTTGAGCCTATTACCTGCCAATCCCTTGCAGAGGACAATATTTCTTCTGTTCTCACAGGAAGTTCTGGCTGCTCTTTGGCTCTGATGAAGCCAGTGGCTTGTTTCGAGGGGTGAGTCTTCATAGTACAAGTCTATAGGACCTGTTCTGCCTCTTTCTATACCACCCCTCTCCTGGACACTCCTGTGTCTTCACCACAAGTTTGGTGAAGTCACCAACTGGTCCACTTTGTTTTAAGTGTGGAACCCTAGAACACATGCTTTGGTGAAGTTTAAGCAAAGTGGACCAATTGATGTCTTCAAAAGACTTTATCCAGTTGGGCATAGCCGTCTACAGCTCAACCCATGGCAATTTCTGTTTCATAGCCTTGTTCTATCTGGACCATGCTCTGTGTTGGCTCATTGCCACCATTCTACAGGTCCTTTCCTCCTCCACCCCTGCTTTTACCTCCTCTTGGACTAGGTGTTGCTTCTCCTTCCCTTTGGTGGTGTCACAGTTGCCTCTCAAGGTCGAACTTCAACAACCAGTAACGTGCAAGGACAAGTATTTGTGTTGATGTTCTCCTGCAAGAAGTCATTAAATGATGATTCCATAATAATATAATTTCTACACAAGTTCTTATAAGCAAGCCACTTTGCCAAACAGCCTGTAGGAACTTTCTAGTTGGTGTCACATTTATTGAAGTAGCGTTTTAAAATAATGTAAGCTGTTTGTTATTTATAATCCAGACTAAGACTTAAAAACTGAGATGCTTTAGAGAGGAAGTAGTCAGTTCTTATTGGTGATCTGAGCCAATAAATCTGACTTATTGAAAAGAGGCGGAACTCCCATCACTGGTTTTGCGAGTGTGCAGCTGCTTTCCACTGCATTTTAATATAAAACAGCTCTGGCATTGCAGTCCCTACAGGATCCGCACAACTATACAAATGCTTTTTCCGTTTTGGAGCTATGGGGCAGTTCAGCTTCTGATTGTTTTGCTCAGCATCAGTTTTGGTAGCCTGTATTGAAGCCAGTAATTTGGCTATATTGGGTAATATTGCTGTGAGCTGCACATACAAACCTAATTCCAAATAAGTCAGGACAGTAAGTATCTTATCAATACTCATTCTGAAATTGCTGCCTGAGACATGTTCCAAAAAAGTTGGACCAGGGCCGGATTGACCCCTTAAATGACCTGGACTCACCACTAGGTACAAAGTTTCACTACACACTTATATAACTTAAGAACAGCTCTGCTTATTCAGTGTAGTTACTGGTTACATGAGCTGGAACAAATTGACCAACACAAAACAGGTTTACACAAACTACACAAATCTTTCGCTCACTTTTGAGCTCGGCCCAAGAGCCAAGACTAGTTAAACTACTAATGTTAGTAATTTGGTTGGTACAGTGTAGTTGGTTAGACCACTGTCCTTTAAGCTGTAGGCTGGGGTTTGATTCCCCACCTGAGCAACCACCTTACACTACACCAATAACAGTCCTTGGGCAACACTCCTGACACTACCTTTACCTACCTGTGTACAGATAAACTGGAACACTACCTTCACCTACTGCGTACAGGTAAACTGGAACACTACCTTCACCTACTGTGTACAGGTAAACTGTAACACTACCTTCACTTACTGTGTACAGGTTACTGTAACACTACCTTCACCTACTGTGTACAGGTAAACTGTAACACTACCTTCACCTACCTGTGTACAGGTAAACTGTAACACTACCTTCACCTACTGTGTACAGGTAAACTGTAACACTACCTTCACCTACCTGTGTACAGGTAAACTGTAACACTACCTTCACTTACTGTGTACAGGTAAACTGGAACACTACCTTCACCTACCTGTGTACAGGTAAACTGTAACACTACCTTCACCTACTGTGTACAGGTAAACTGGAACACTACCCTCACCTACTGTGTACAGGTAAACTGGAACACTACCTTCACCTACCTGTGTACAGGTAAACTGTAACACTACCTTCACCTACCTGTGTACAGGTAAACTGTAACACTGCGTTCAGCTACCTGTGTACAGGTAAACTGTAACACTACCTTCACCTACTGTGTACAGGTAAACTGTAACACTACCTTCACTTACTGTGTACAGGTAAACTGTAACACTACCTTCACCTACTGTGTACAGGTAAACTGTAACACTACCTTCACCTACTGTGTACAGGTAAACTGTAACACTACCTTCACCTACCTGTGTACAGGTAAACTGTAACACTACCTTCACCTACCTGTGTACAGGTAAACTGTAACACTACCTTCACTTACTGTGTACAGGTAAACTGTAACACTACCTTCACCTACCTGTGTACAGGTAAACTGTAACACTACCTTCACTTACTGTGTACAGGTAAACTGTAACACTACCTTCACCTACCTGTGTACAGGTAAACTGTAACACTACCTTCACCTACTGTGTACAGGTAAACTGTAACACTACCTTCACCTACCTGTGTACAGGTAAACTGTAACACTACCTTCACCTACCTGTGTACAGGTAAACTGTAACACTACCTTCACTTACTGTGTACAGGTTACTGTAACACTACCTTCACCTACTGTGTACAGGTAAACTGTAACACTACCTTCACCTACTGTGTACAGGTAAACTGAAACACTACCTTCACCTACTGTGTACAGGTAAACTGAAACACTACCTTCAGCTAAGTTATAGCATGTTGCTGCCTATGGGAGAAAATCTTTACTTGTATTAACAGTATTTATTATTATTTATTATTATTTATTATTTAATATTATTATTGTTGTTGTTGTTAATCCTGCTGCTTACTAATAATAATGATGCACCAAGAACAAATAAAGAACCGAGGACGAGAGAACCGAAAAACCAATAATGAACTTCATCTGAGCTTCATCTGCAGCTCTGTTCTTCCCTCTTGGCTCGCTTCCCCCCATGTGTGGCACAGATTTGCGAAGGGTCTCGTACTAAAAGGCCCTCACTGCAGTTCTACTGTACGTAAGCAGAATGTTCCTGTCCTCGGGATATTTCTTCAGCGTGGAGCCCCCTGCACCCCCCCTCTACCCCGCCCCACCCCGGTTAAGTCTTTGTGGAGGAATGCCTCTGAGACGCAGTCACCTTTGAGTAATTACCTTCTCATGTTTCAGCTGCAGGAGTGAAAGAGCCTCTGTGTCGTACAGCCAGTGGGAGCGAGAGACTGGGCTGCGCCGCTTCGGCCGTGTGATCCTCGCTTTAAGCCCATTCAGCAGATTTCCAGCTTGTTAACCGTCACCGTGATATTGGCCCTCCGCGATACTGATACCGCAGAGCACTGCAGTGGGAACACGAGCCTTTGTATTGGTTTGTATTGAGTGCTTTGAGCTTCATGGCAACCCTAAAGGATTCATAGTATAATTGGATATGATGCAGGTGTGTCTCAATTCAATACATGGAAATTCTGCTTTATGTTAATAATATAGATGGAAGGATCGATCGGCTATGTATCGGTATCGGACGATTTTTAATCAAAGTATGTGATCGGCGATCGGCCGATATTTCTCCAATTTACTCGATCCCGAAATCCGATCGACGGCGATAAACAAATGAGCTTAATTTCTGTATTTCCAGCTATTTTTGATGATTTCATCCAAGAAGAGGAGCCGTCCGTGAAACCCCCTCCAGCCTGGTCCCTGCAATTCCTATCTGAACCACTAGGTGGATATACATACCCTTTCATTGTCAACGGACTGACTAACGTAGCCGCCGCGTGAGAACAGGTTACGGCACAGAAAACATCATCCCTCTGACAGTTTGTTACCGTATGTGACTCAGACTCATCCAGGACGTTCTGTAAGATCTGTAACATCAACCTGTCTCGTTGACAGGTTGATACAGCGCTTCAATACTCATACAGTGCATGTAGAAAGGTGATCGGAGATCGGAATCGACCTCAAAAACCCTGATCGGTCCATCTCTAGTTAATATACTAGTGACTCTCTGTTCAGTTAGAAGTGTTTAAGGACTCACTCAGTGGAGATCAGTCTGGAATGAATTTATGTAGAAATCATTAAAATGCCATGTGAGCTGCCAACCTTTTTTTATTATTTATTTATTAATTAATTTATTTTTTTTATGAGTGGAATTGGTCATAGCAAATAATCCTCAGCCTGTTCTATCACTACTGGTGCAGTAGTGGAGCTTATGGTTAGGATACAGAATGCTGGTCCCAGATCAGCTGATTTGGTGAATACTAAGGAGTGAGAGTGGGAGAGAGAGCTGGATGGATGGATGGATGGATGGATGGACGAAGTGATAGACAGACTGTTATTAGTCTCAGATAAGACGTTATATGCAATACTTTGAATAGAATTAATGGATGGATAGATAGACATGACAGACTGATAGACAGACAGACAGATCGGACAAGCGGAAAGTGGTCGGATGGATAGATAAACGAATGGATGGATGGATAGATAGATTGATGGATAGGCAGATAGATAGACAGTCACATAAGTTGAATGTATGGATGGATAGACTGATGAGTGGATGAATAGGTAGATAACACCACGCGGCTGAATACCGTGAGTATCAGTAAACAGCAGAGCTAGCACGCGCAGCTAGCACAAAACTAATAACCCAGAAACCCGTACAGACCAGATCTGACCGGTACAAACAGAACAGCAGCAGAAACAGCCAGAGAGCTAAAGAACCACAGCCAGAGTGATTGAGTTTATAGTTCTAGATAACC
>CM038721.1:6311485-6336485 GCA_021613375.1 Megaleporinus macrocephalus | reverse complement strand
ATTTTGGTCACCCAGGTGCTGTTTTACACCCGACGATCTGGTCCTAAAATCTACTTTTCCTTTTTTTGCTGAGCTCATGAATAATTTGATGAGCTCCGCTTTGATTGGCTGGTTTTAGAGCTGGGTGATAAATCGATTTTATCGATAAATTTGAGTTTACAGTTAAGGATGATGTGTTTTATGAAAATAGATTTTTTCTCAGTTCACAGCAAGTAACCTTCCCTGACACGTTTTCCAACCGTGTGCCATATGATAAGAATTGCTTGTTTTGGGTTGCACTTTAACCCCAAAGGGGAAGTTTAAATTCAAACAAAATAAAGGCAAAACTTATTTTAAACTATTTCTTTGTCATCTGTAGTTTGATTTTTAGTAGGAAAAATTTTTAATCTAAAATCTTTTGTTAAAAAAAGGCTATATTGCCCAGCCCTAGCTGGTTTACAATAAGCCATCGCAATGATCACACAGAAACAACATAGAAAAAATGGAAAACTTTTCTAGTTTTGTCTATTTTCATTTTTCTACATTTTTTTTACATTGTCTACAATTTCCATGATAAATGCACCAATAGAAATACTTAATTGGAAAATCATTTGGAAAAAAAAAAAAAAAAAAAAAAAAAAAAAATATATATATATATATATATATATATATACACAATTGGTTACAAATCCATAATAAAATAATAAATATTTTAATTCCTAACACATTAGAGTAATCTAAAAATGTGTTGTTAGATTAATAGAAAAAAAAAAAAATTATATATACACACAATTGGTTACAAATCCATAATAAAATAATAAATATTTTAATTTCTTACACATTAGAGTAATCTAAAACGTGTTGTTAGATTAATCGACTAATCGGAAAAAAATAATCGTTAGATTAATTGATTAAGAAATTAATCTTTAAGTGCAGCCCTAACATAAATACACATTTGCTGTCTGTCTCATTATTCCATAAATCCATTTGCCAGCCTGTCAGTAAGTGTTAGTCAATCAATTAGACAGCAGTTCAAATCCTTCGTCATATGCGGCGTCTCTGTTATTAATTAATTTCAAAATATGACTCTCGTCTGTGTTCATGAGGCCGAAATCATCCCTGAGCCTCATGCCGTTAGTTTTCCTTCTTTTTTTTTTTTTTTTGACCCACCGCCCCTGCCACCACCACCGCCCCTGCCATGCCTACCACCACCCCTGCCATGCCTACCACCACCACCGCCATCCCTACCAACACCACCACGCCTACCACCACCACCCCTACCATCAGCACCACCACCACCAACACCCCTACCATCAGCACCACCACCACCAACACCCCTACCATCAGCACCACCACCACCACCGCCACCCCTACCACCCCTCATCGGAGGACTAATAGAACTTTATTATTTATTTACTTATTTACAGCATGTAACATTCTCATTCTTAAGCTATGTAATATTTTGGAAAGGACTGAGAGAGAGAGGGGGCTGAGGGGGAGAGGGAGCTGGGGGGTGGGGGGGGGGATAGATGGTGGATACATACAAAATGCAAAAAGAAGAGCATATACTGATATTATTAATAAAAATAAAAAAACCCAGAACAAACAGACAAAACAAACAAAAAAGAATTAATAAGTAAATACAAATCTTATTGAAGATGTAAACTGAAAGTGCGAATTGATGTACAAGGCAGAAAACCAAAATAAATAAATAAATAAATAAATGCTGATAGATTTTCTGATTGCTATGGCAGAAAAAGAAACCCAGCGTTGAGTCTTAATTCATTGCGCACGACTTTTCCTGCTTCGCTTTGTTTGCCTCGGACCGCCAGCCTTCCACGCATCGTCAGCGTTCCAGCGTATCCGTGATGTCACGGCTAAGTTCAGACACGGATCTCCTGGGAGAATCATTGTTTAATGGTAGCGCGGGCCCGGCAGACAACACTGCGCTCGGAGTTAGCTCGCGCCGCCCGCGCAGGTTAAAACTCCGTTGCGATTAGCGCTAAGCCTTTTTTATTAGCGACTTTACTGCCTCCAGGTGCCTCCCGACGCGTGAATAGGGTTGGATTGCAGCTCGGGCCCGTTAATAAAGCCAGCCTGTGACAAAGGTCTCTGACTCATAGACTGAACAAGCTGACCTCTTCAAGACTTCCTCTCGGCTCAAGCACTCTGAGTGCCAGGCCTGCTGTGATTTGAGGGCGTGCGATAAAATGGGCTTCAGTGGGCAAAAAGACAAGAGGTTAGCCTGCTGGCCCTTAGCATGCTGAGCGAATGAAACGCGCCAGTCGTGCCCATCAGCCGCCAGACGGAAATGTGTTGGGTGTTTTTTTCTTTCTTTCTTTCTTTCTTTCGGTCCTATACATAGCAGCCCTGTCTGTACATGTGCGGCCATTGAGCCAAAGAGAAATTAAGGAAAAAGAGTCTGCAGCCAGCAGCGTCTGAGCTCAGAACTAGATGAAAAATTAAATAAATTAAATAAAGAAATGAACTCCCAACTGGCACTGCAGAAAAACTTAAGCAGCCATGGTTCTGGAACTCATCCAGAAAGATTAATGCCAGCGAATGTAAACGCAGTGCTGTAAGTACTTGGGCGGTGACACAGTTTGTGTTGTTCAGGCTCTGAGATCCAGCACAGTGGAGAAACGATAGGGAGGTTTAAGGAACAGGCTATCTGCTGGGATTGGAAGACGTACACACACATTTGCTAATAGGAATCAAAGCCCACCCTATCCCCTAAATATTAGCTATAAGCTGATTCCACTGTAGGTAAGGTAGTAAATCACTGTATGTACAGTGACGTAGAACAACATTAGTGGAATTACAGTAAATTACAAGTAAATAAATAAAATACAACATTATCTGTACGTCTGATTATTATTAGATAAATCCAATTAAAGACCACTTTACAAACTAAACAAGATACTACACATTACTTTTAAATTATACATGCAGTGTCTGGATTATATACATATATAACAATAAAAAAATATTTTCTTTGGTCGTATAATGCTGAAACGATATTAAAAAAATTTATTAAGGTTTCCTGACTAGACTAGACTAACATTAATGTTAGACAGTAAGGCTGTGTCCCAAACAGCACCCTCTGGAACATTCGAACTGCACTACTGACAGCACTTCTAACAATGGCGTCCTTTTATTTTCTTCATTAATTAATTTATTTTATTTACTATATTAAATTTTTATGTATGTAGTGTAGTACAGTCTGCAGTTTGATGATACAACATTATCTGTACATCTGATTATTATTAGATAAATCCAATTAAAGATCAATTTACAAACTAAACCAGATACTCTACATTTTAAGTACTTTTAAATTATACATGCAGTGTCTGGATTATACATATATAACAATAAAAAAAATTCTTTGGAGTATAGCGCTGAAATGAAATGATAATAAATGTATGTTGAGGTTTTCTGACTATTCAAGACTAATTTTAATGTTAGACAGTAAGGCTGTGTCCCAAACAGCACCCTCTGGAACATTACATACTGCACTACTGAAAACGCTTCTAACGCTGGTGCCCTTTTGCTCATTTATTCATTCATTTTATTTATTATATTAGATTTTTTTGTATGTAGTGTAGTACAGTCTGCAGTTTGATAATACAACATTATCTGTATGTCTGATTATTATTAGATGAATCCAATTAAAAACACTCCTTTTAAATTATACATGCAGAGTTTGGATTATATACATATATAACAAAAAATATATATTTTCTTTGGAGCATAATGCTAAAATGAAATGATAAATAAATGTATGTTAAGGTTTCCTGATTAGTCAAGACTAACATTAATGTTAAACAGTACAGCACTTTCTGGAACATTACGTACTGCACTACTGAACGCACTTCTTAATTAATTCTTAATTAATTAATTTAATTTTTTTATATTAGATTTTTTTTATGTATGTAGTGTAGTAGCACTAGAGCTCGGGTCAGTGAAGCTGCTGACGGCAGGATATTTCTGAACAGGCATCTCAACGCAAGCCTTAAGAAAGAGAAAGACCACCTAACAACCAGAGCCAAAACAAGCTTTTAAAATCAAATGTTTTTAAACAGTTTTCGCTTTTTCTGTGGTTAAATTTTTGGGTGGGACAAATCTCCCTGTTTCTGATATTGGGTGGGACACATCCCCCCAGTTCCTGCGCCAATGGTTTAAGCAGTGTACAGACATGAAGTATTATAGTGTGCCGGCATCACAGCTCTAACGATGCGTTCACCCCGGACCCTCATACCGTGATAACAATAAAACTACACATGAATAACTATTAAAGCTCAAACCTGTTAGGAGTGAGAACGCCAGGAAAACATTCCCCAAACCATAACACTGCTCCTATTAAGAGTATGAAGTGGTCATAATAATGTGACTCAACTGTGTGCATGGAGAATAGGCCCACCAAAGAGGAGCTGCAGTCTTTGTTCCCTGTTTTTTTATTTTATTTTATTTAAAAAAAAAAATTTTATAGTGTAGATGTGAAAGCCGTGAGACTCGGAGCTGCCTCAGTAGATCAGAGCCTGTGACATGACATATTATGTTATTTGTATTTGTCACTCATCCGTTTTCACAGCTGCTCACTGAAGGCCGGTAAGCGCAGGTGTGTTTTAGATGTTTTTATTCCCATCATAACGCCAAATACATTTCCTTTAAAAATGACTCACAAAGCAGCCTTCCTCCAGAGGTGGAGCACTTGGCCCGACTGCGGGGATGTTACTCAACACGTCCATTCTACCAGTAAAGATACTGGGTGGTGAAGGATGAGGGACGAATGAAAGCAAAGCCTGAATAAACGACTGGAGAAACATAACCACTGTAGATGCTTTCAGACAGGCGTTCTTCATGATATAGTAATGCATTATGGGATGCCATTCTCTGTGACATGTGCAACTAGAGCTGTGCAGATCCTGAGAAGAAATTCACAATGAAATTCACACGCAGCCTAAGCAATTCCCAGGTGGTTGGTAGTGTTGGTCAGTGGTCTCCAAGCCTGGTTCTGGAGAACTGCCTTCCTGTAGAGTCTAGTTCCAACCACAACCTGCCATACTTGCTAATGAACTTCTTCAGAGGTTCCTAATTGGTTGCATCAGATGCAACTGAATTCTATTTTTGGGATTGGGACTGAATTCTAGAGAAGTACCTGATTGGTATGATATTCTAGGTGGTTTCTAAAATGTCGCTATAATGGTTGTTATTGTGTTGCTGGTTGGTCATGGTTGTGTTTGAGGTAGTTAGGATGTTCTAGACCATTGCTAGTGTATTGTTAGGTGGTTGCTGCAGTATACCATGTTAGGGTTAGGCTGGGATGTTGCTATCTAGTTGCAAAGGTATCCCAGAATAGCATTGTAGTTAGTGCAAGGTGAGAAAGACAGTACTGGGGGTGCTTGGGATGCCCTAGTGTACCTCTTGGACCTCCTGAATGTCTCAAAATCAAAAGTCCCCGAAAGTAAATCTATGATGTCATGCTGCCCATTAGGGGAAAAATACTCCCGTGAAAGTGTAAGCTTCTGTTTTTGATATTGTTAATTAACTGGGTGGCGCTTTCGTTAATTAGCAACAATAACAAAGGCCAGGATACCTCTGAATAGCCTTAGAAACACATGCCCCTCCCCCACATAGTTGGAGAGTCTGGAACTAATTTTGCCAGTTGCCTCCTGATTGGCCCTCCACGCTTCCATGTAGTTACGCTTCTGTGTATACGATGTGTGGTTCCAGCTAAGTCGAGCCTAGTTAACAATAGTCTTAGCCACAGATGCTCCATCTGTTGTATACCTCTTTGTTTCCATGGGGACTGTTTATGTTGTGACTCTGTTTTCTGAGATGTCATAGGTGTGAGACCCTTCAACCTTACAAAGATGTGGTCATATAGTCAGATGATTCAACCTTTACTGCATTTGGCAGATTCTCTTATCTAGAATGACTTTCCAGAGTTTACCTGCACACAGGTAGGTTAGGTTAAGGTAGCATTGAGAGTCTTACCCAAGGACTCTCATTGGTATAGTCCTTGGTGGTTGCCTAGGCAGAGAATCAAACCCCAGTCTACAGGCAGAGGCTCCAGCTTGATGGTTGATGGTCTCAATCATTTACTCATATTCTCAGAAAAACAGCCTACAGCAAGGTTGGACTGAGTTCTCGAAGTTTTTTAATAATGAGATTTATCCGCTCGGAGAAGGGGACCCTCATTTTCCATGGTGTTCTTCCACACAGAGTCAGAGGTGTGAAACCCTTCAACGTCGACATACAAAGATGTGGGGAACAGTCATATAGTCAGATGATTCCACCTTCACCATATTCTTACAAGCTCTAGTACCCAGTACGAGACGAGTCCAGGAAAATTTACATTTACTGCCTTTAGCAGATTCTATTATCCATAGTAACTTTCCAGAGTTTACCTGTAGGTTAAGGTAGTGTTAAGAGTCTTACCCAAGGACTCTCTTTGGTGTTCGTGTAGGGTGGTTGCCTGGGAAGGGGACCCTCATTTTCCACAGTGCTGTTCCACGCATAGCATGCAGTTACACATCTCCACCAGAGAGGTCTCCAAATCCCCAAAATAGTGTACAGGACTGTTTTAAATTGATAATATTCAATGAATTCATTTCCAGAACTCTGCCCCACAAGGCGTTTGCCTCCAGAGCTCCTCAGGTCCACATTACTCATGTTGTTTGTTGATTCCTCCACAGGCATCGGAGGAATGGAAGACTTTATCCTGAAATCAGCCACCATCTCCACGTCCCCGGCCTGCCCCCCCTTCACTCCGCTCAACTTCGAGGCCACGCCCATTGTCAGAGTCGCCATCGAACCCAAACATCCTAGTAGGTGTTTACGTCGCACACGCACACCAACGCACTCAAACGCACTCAAACTAAAATCTGAGAGTGCTCGCTGTTCTGACCCAGTAAACACAATAAATTGGCTGTGAAATGTTGACAGTCTGTCCATCTGTGTGAGTAATATCTTACCGAGAGAAGTGTAAACGTGCTAAAGGCAAAGAGCACATTATTTTTAATAAAGTTTTGTCTTACAGCAGCAGAAGCAAGACGAGCATTAATTTAATGTATAAATCAATTAATTTATCTGAAGAAAACGTCATCGTTTTTAAATGTATTTGTTTTAAGGGGACAGTACAGGTAACCACTGGTGCATAACATGGTGCATATAATCGTGTGCATAAGTTTGGATGCCCTGTCAAATGACATGTTGTTGTTGATGTTAATTGTTGATTTTCTAACTAAAAAAAAAAAGTGAGCACTTATACAGAGAGTGCACTTAAACACAACATTGTTAGTAGGGGTGTGTTTAAAAAAATCGATTTTTGGATTCAATAGATCTTCATTTAAATAATCCCATATCGATTCGTATAAACCCGAGATCGATCTTTAAAATTAACGAGATCTGGCTGGGGGCGCACATCAGTTAAGCATGGCTGGAGCACAAGTGAAGGCCCTCCAGAACTTGAAAGCAGATGTCTGGCTACATTTTGGATTCAGAAACCATGACGGTGTATATAAACATATAAACACTAATGTTTTTTTTTCATATTCAAACAAAACATATTATTGTAACTGAAATATCCCTAAATTAATTGATATTGAATTGAATGGAATCGAATCAGAAATCAAATTTAATTGGGACCTTGTGAATCGGGATCGAATCGATACGGGAAATCAGTGGCGATACCCAGCCCTAATTGTTAGTGCACAGTTTTTATTTGCCAAGTATAAACTATTGAAACTTTATTAACATTTATTTATTATCATATATTATATTATTATAATGTATTGATTTCCTATATATCAGATTCAGCTCATAACCTATAATTATGTATTAAAATGTGCTGAAGGCTGTTCTCTGTACGAGGATGTGTTCAGTTCTTTTCACTTAAAATATCAACGAAACCCGGAACAGGCGTGCAAACATTTGCTTATATTTTGGCATCTTATTTACATTATCTTAACATTCTGACGTATCTGAGACATCGTCACCCCTGTAACAGGATTGCAGTCGCATAGGTTTGCTAATGCTGATGTTAGCATTGCACCCTTAAGCTACTTGTTTACGTTGGAGTGAAAGAGTCCAACGGCTAAAGGTTACAACACTGCTGTCTAGCTATCGGGGGTTTAAACGCAATCCAAAATGAGCCCCCAGTCTCTGACGGTAAGCTGCTGGTTTAAAAGTGATACAGTATCACAGAAGATAGTAGGGCTGGGCGATATGGGCCAAAAATCATATCTCGATATTTTTAGCTGAATGGCTAAATATGTGGCTAATATATAAAAATGTATTGATATATTTATATTGATTAATATATTGATTCTTTAAAAAAAACTCGAAATATCGCCCAGCTCTAGAAGACAGTATCGCGATGTTCAATATTTTCTTACGTCCTTTGTATTACGTTGTATGTAAGTGACTTTAAAAGTGAATTTTAAGCATTTATACAAAAAACAAATAAAATGCCTTTAGTCCACAGGTTATGGTTAAACAAGTGTCTAACTCTCAACCTACCGCCCAAGTTTAGACTAGTCACATTTTTTTCTTTTGTTTTTTTTTTTTTAAATATGACCCACAATACAAGGCGTCTGATTGCCAGGAAGCCTCTTTGACAGTGGAATTCAGCTGCAAACAAAACCAAAATTGCATTTGAATTTGAGCTGAAGCGCCACCATAAGGGCATGCTATGCAGACGGGTGATTACCTGTCCTGTTTCAGGATATCAGAGCAATAAAACAATTTAAATTAAATGCCAAAAGCACTTTTCTGCTGTACCTTATGGGCTGTGTCTCAAACCCTAGTGAGTGTCTAAGTAGGCTGTCTAGGTAGCAGCTGTGTAAGTAGCAGTGTTCTCTCCTCATCTCTCCTCATAAAACAGATTACTGAGACGCTCTAGTTAGAGAGAGACTGCGTCACGGCTTGTTCCCCCCACTGCAGCACGCCACCGGTGGTTTAGCTAGTTGCTAAGAAACCGGCTGGTTATCCAAAACCATAGCCAGAGGCTTCAAAATCTGCTAACATAAATGCTAATGTCTCGAGTATAAAACTGCTAAATGGTGAAGCACTCGTTACAGCGTTGATAATAAAATACTGTTTTGTGTGATTATATGACCAGAAACACATTAAAACTCCAGAGAGAATCAAAATAACTCACATTTTAAAACCACTTCACTGCTCCTAGATTAGCCTGTGTTGCATCATGGGATTGTCTTAGCGGCTGAGGAAGCGTTCGATGCTTCCTTAAAATCTGGTCTAAATAAGGTGATGTATGATGTAAAATACTGTCTATGTAGGAGCTCAGTAGGTTTTAAGACAGACTCATGATCTTTTTTCAGCCTTTATATGTGAATACACGTGCATGTTTTGCATTACATTGCATTTTTGCAATTATCTCTTTAATAATGCACAGTCACATGTAAAATACAGCCATAAATACTCAACTGAATGAGCAGTTTCAGGTGTACAATGGAGTTTTCAGATGTGCATGTCTGGAAAATGCTGCCCTAATTTTATAAATTTTATTATTGTTGCTATTATTCTTATTAATTCTTATAATTTTTTTTGTTTTGTGCTTTTTGTTAGTCCCATGTTGTTTTCTCAAAAAAAAAGAATACAATTAATACAATAGAATACAATTAAAAAAATACTGCTTCATATTATGTGGTATATTGTTTCTGCCAAATCTCACCCACCATTAGCTGAGAATTAAAGCATATATATATATATATATATATATATATATATATATATATATATATATATATATATATATATATATATATATATATATATATAGTGCAGTTTTTATTTGCCAAGTAACTTTCGAAACATTTATTATTATTTATATATAGTCTTAATTATGAAAATCCCAGGTTGTTTTCATATATACAATAAAAAAATACTGCTTCATATTATGTGATATACTGTTTCTACCATATCTCACCCATTATTAGCTGAGAATTCAATCATATATATATATATATATATATATATATATATATATATATATATATATATATATATATATATGTATATGTATATGTGTGTGTGTGTATATAATCTCAATTATGAAAGTTCCAGGTTGTTTTCGTATCTCAAAAAATAGAATACAATAAAAAAAAACTGCTTTATGTAGTTTACTGTTTCTACCATATCTCACCCACCATTAGCTGAGAGTTCAAGCATATATATATATATATATATATATATATATATATATATATATATATATATATATATATATATATATATATATATTTAATTGGGGCAGTTTTTATTTGCCTTTTGAAACTATTGAAACATCAATTAACATTTATTTATTATATTATTATAATGTATTTATTTCCTATGTATCAGAATCAGCACGTAACCTATATATATATATATATATATATATATATATATATATATATATATATATATATATATATATATATATATATATATATATATATATAGTCTTAATTATGAAAGTTTTTCTGGTTACCAAATTAAACCTGATGTGTTTGGAAGTATCTTTAGCTCCAGAGTTGCTGCACTGACCTCGAGAAGCTAGCAGTAACACGCTCCTCCATATGGAACTCATTAGCGCAGAGCTCGCTTAAATGTTTCCCGTTTTAGAGCACAAAGGATCAGTGTGATGACAACACACACACACACACATGCACACACACACACACACACACACAGGACTCATTGTGTGGATGGAGGTCGGCCCTCAGCGCTGGTTCAGGATTATTTTAGCCTGCATTATTCCAGGTTGACCTTTGGTTAGCAGAGGTCACTGCAGAGGGGAGATCTGCACTGAGACACACTTTGTCTGACGTGTTCACACTCAGATTCTAAACGATTACACATTGACAAATTGAAGAATTTGAAATTTGCTTTATATAAACAGGGTTGTGCAAGACTCTCAGGCAGCCCGGTGATTGTGTAGAGCCATTAATCTGTTCAGTACGTGAGTTTTTACTGTATAACAGTAGAACAAATACAAATCATCACTGACTCTGGAGCAGAAGACGCTGGAGCTGTGCTGGTTTGGGTCTCGACTTCAGTAACTCGTATGAACTGAGAGAGAGACCTTGAGAGAGCGTCAGCGTTTAAGAGAAGTGTTTAATCTGGCATTAAATCTGTTCGTGAAACAAGAAAGGATGAAACGCATGATGTCACCGTGTTAAGAAAGCGCTAGAACTGTTTGATTCCCATGACAACCAAATACTATTTAAGCTGCCTGTCATGTAGTACATCTAACCTCTGTGTGCAGGCGAGATGCCGAAGCTGGTGCGGGGGATGCGGCTGCTGAACCAGGCCGACCCGTGCGCCGAGGTTCTGATCCAGGAGACCGGAGAGCATGTGCTGGTGACGGCAGGAGAGGTTCACCTGCAGCGCTGTCTGGACGACCTCCGAGAGAGGTACGCACCTGTCTGTCTGTCTATCTACACTACTGTCTGTCTGTCTACACTACTGTCTGTCTGTCTACACTACTGTCTGTCTATCTACACACATCTCTATCTATCTACACACCTCTCTATCTATCTACACACCTCTCTATCTATATACACACCTCTCTATCTACATACACAACTCTCTATCTATATACACACCTCTCTATCTATCTACACACCTCTCTATCTATATACACACCTCTCTATCTACCTACACACCTCTCTATCTATATACACACCTCTCTATCTACATACACAACTCTCTATCTATATACACACCTCTCTATCTATATACACACCTCTCTATCTACATACACAACTCTCTATCTATATACACACCTCTCTATCTATCTACACACCTCTCTATCTATATACACACCTCTCTATCTACCTACACACCTCTCTATCTATATACACACCTCTCTATCTATCTACACACCTCTCTATCTATATACACACCTCTCTATCTACATACACAACTCTCTATCTATATACACACCTCTCTATCTATCTACACACCTCTCTATCTATCTA
Source organism: Megaleporinus macrocephalus (assembly GCA_021613375.1). Taxonomy (NCBI): domain Eukaryota; kingdom Metazoa; phylum Chordata; class Actinopteri; order Characiformes; family Anostomidae; genus Megaleporinus; species Megaleporinus macrocephalus. Next base: position 6,324,519 of record CM038721.1, on the reverse strand, counting down.
CACACCTCTCTATCTATATACACACCTCTCTATCTACATACACAACTCTCTATCTATATACACACCTCTCTATCTATCTACACACCTCTCTATCTATATACACACCTCTCTATCTACCTACACACCTCTCTATCTATATACACACCTCTCTATCTACATACACAACTCTCTATCTATGTACACACCTCTCTATCTATATACACACCTCTCTATCTATCTACACACCTCTCTATCTATATACACACCTCTCTATCTATCTACACACCTCTCTATCTATCTACACACCTCTCTATCTACACACCTCTCTATCTATCTACACACCTATCTATCTACACACCTATCTATCTATCTACACACCTATCTATCTACACACCTCTCTATCTATCTACACACCTCTCTATCTATATACACATCTCTCTATCTATATACACACCTCTCTATCTATATACACACCTCTCTATCTATCTACACACCTCTCTATCTATCTACACACCTCTCTATCTACACACCTCTCTATCTATATACACACCTCTCTATCTATCTACACACCTCTCTATCTATCTACACACCTCTCTATCTATCTACACACCTCTCTATCTACACACCTCTCTATCTATATACACACCTCTCTATCTACACACCTCTCTATCTATCTACACACCTATCTATCTACACACCTCTCTATCTATCTACACACCTCTCTATCTATATACACATCTCTCTATCTATATACACACCTCTCTATCTATATACACACCTCTCTATCTATCTACACACCTCTCTATCTATATACACATCTCTCTATCTATATACACACCTCTCTATCTATATACACACCTCTCTATCTATCTACACACCTCTCTATCTATCTACACACCTCTCTATCTATCTACACACCTCTCTATCTATATACACACCTCTCTATCTATCTACACACCTCTCTATCTATCTACACACCTCTCTATCTATCTACACATCTCTCTATCTGTCTACACACCTCTCTATCTATCTACACACCTCTCTATCTATATACACATCTCTCTATCTATATACACACCTCTCTATCTATATACACACCTCTCTATCTATCTACACACCTCTCTATCTATCTACACACCTCTCTATCTATCTACACACCTCTCTATCTATATACACACCTCTCTATCTATCTACACACCTCTCTATCTATCTACACACCTCTCTATCTATCTACACACCTCTCTATCTATATACACACCTCTCTATCTATCTACACACCTCTCTATCTATATACACACCTCTCTATCTATCTACACACCTCTCTATCTATCTGCACTACTGTCTGTCTATCTACACACCTCTCTATCTATCTACACACCTCTCTATCTATATACACATCTCTCTATCTATATACACACCTCTCTATCTACCTACACACCTCTGTCTACACAACTGTCTATCTATCTGCACACCACTCTATCTATCTACACACCTCTCTATCTACCTACACACCTCTGTCTACACAACTGTCTGTCTATCTGCACACCTCTATCTACACACCTCTCTATCTATCTAAACACCACTCTATCTATATACACACCTCTGTCTACACAACTGTCTGTCTATCTGCACACCTCTGTCTACACACCTCTCTAACTATCTACACACCTCTGTCTACACACCTCTCTATCTATCTACACACCTCTCTATCTATCTACACACCTCTCTATCTATATACACACCTCTCTATCTATCTACACACCTCTCTATCTATCTACACATCTCTCTATCTACACACCTCTCTGTCTACACACCTCTCTATCTATCTACACACCTCTCTATCTATCTACACACCTCTCTATCTATATACACACCTCTCTATCTATCTACACAACTCTCTATCTATATACACACCTCTCTATCTATCTACACACCTCTCTATCTATCTACACACCTCTCTATCTATCTACACACCTCTCTATCTATATACACACCTCTCTATCTATATACACACCTCTCTATCTATCTACACAACTCTCTATCTATATACACACCTCTCTATCTATCTACACAACTCTCTATCTATCTACACACCTCTCTATCTATATACACATCTCTCTATCTATATACACATCTCTCTATCTATATACACACCCCTCTATCTATCTACACACCTCTCTATCTATCTACACACCTCTCTATCTATCTACACACCTCTCTATCTATCTAAACACCTCTCTATCTATATACACATCTCTCTATCTATATACACATCTCTCTATCTATATACACACCCCTCTATCTATCTACACACCTCTCTATCTATCTACACACCTCTCTATCTATCTACACACCCCTCTATCTATCTACACACCTCTCTATCTATCTACACACCTCTCTATCTATCTACACACCTCTCTATCTATCTACACACCTCTCTATCTATATACACACCTCTCTATCTATCTACACACCTCTCTATCTATATACACACCTCTCTATCTATATACACATCTCTCTATCTATATACACACCTCTCTATCTATCTACACACCTCTCTATCTATATACACACCTCTCTATCTATATACACACCTCTCTATCTATCTACACACCTCTCTATCTATATACACATCTCTCTATCTATATACACACCTCTCTATCTACCTACACACCTCTGTCTACACAACTGTCTATCTATCTGCACACCACTCTATCTATCTACACACCTCTCTATCTACCTACACACCTCTGTCTACACAACTGTCTGTCTATCTGCACACCTCTATCTACACACCTCTCTATCTATCTAAACACCACTCTATCTATATACACACCTCTGTCTACACAACTGTCTGTCTATCTGCACACCTCTGTCTACACACCTCTCTAACTATCTACACACCTCTGTCTACACACCTCTCTATCTATCTACACACCTCTCTATCTATCTACACACCTCTCTATCTATATACACACCTCTCTATCTATCTACACACCTCTCTATCTATCTACACATCTCTCTATCTACACACCTCTCTGTCTACACACCTCTCTATCTATCTACACACCTCTCTATCTATCTACACACCTCTCTATCTATCTACACACCTCTCTATCTACACACCTCTCTATCTATCTACACACCTCTCTATCTACACACCTCTCTATCTATATACACACCTCTCTATCTATCTACACACCTCTCAAGTCAAGTCAAGTGGGTTTTATTGTCATTTCAACTACATACAGAGTACACAGTGAAACGAAACAACGTTCCTCCAGGACCATGGAGCAACATAGACAGTGCATACAGACACAAGTGCAACACAAACAAACAAGTGCGGACAGACAACACAACACAGTACAGACAGAGAATAATAAATAATTGCTGGTAGTGTGCAAATTGTGCGATGTGTATAAATAGAGTCCAGTGAGGAAGTAAAGTTATCAGTGCAATGTTTTGTGCAAAAAATGCTTCCCTTTTTTTATCTGGGGTAAATGGTTGGAGAGAGAGAGAGAGAGAGAGAGAGAGAGAGAGAGAGAGAGAGAGAGTGTACATGTACTAGAAAGATATCAGTTCAGACGTTGAGTTGTGTTGAGAAGTCTTGGGGGAAGAAGCTGTTGCAGAGTCTGGTCGTGTTGGACCGGACGCTGCGGTACCTTCTTCCTGATGGCAGGAGGGAGAACAGTCTGTGTGAAGGGTGGGTAGGGTCATACACAATGCTGGTTGCTTTGAGAGGGGAGAGAGACTCCGATGATCCTCTCAGCTGTCCTCACAATGCGTTGGAGGGACTTGCGGTCAGAGGCTGTGCAGGTCCCAAACCAAGCAGTGATGCAGCTGCTTAGGATGCTCTCTATGGTTCCCCTATAGAAGAGGGTGAGGATGGGTGGAGGGAGACGGGCCTTTCTCAGCTTCCGGAGGAAGTAGAGACGCTGCTGGGCTTTCTTGGCTGTAGAGCTGGTGTTCAGGGACCAGGTGAGGTTCTCCGCTAGGTGGACACCAAGGAACTTGGTGCTCTTAACGATCTCCACAGAGGAGCCGTTGATGTTAAGCGGAGAGTGGTCCGGTCTTGATTTCCTGAAGTCAACAACCATTTCCTTGGTCTTCTCTACATTCCAGTGAAGGTTGTTGACTGTACACCAGTCTGTCAGCTGCTGTACCTCCTCCCTGTATGCTGACTCGTCGCCTTTGCTGATGAGACCCAGCACAGTTGTATCATCGGCAAACTTTATGATGCTGTTGGAACTGTGTTTCGCAACACTGTCATGAGTCAGCAGGGTGAACAACAGAGGACACAGTACACTGCCCTGGGGTGCCCCAGTGTTCATGGTGATGGTGCTGGAGCTGCTGTTCCCGAACCGGACTAACTGGGGCCTCCCTGTCAGGAAGTCCAGGATCCAGTTGCACAGGGGGGTGTTGAGGCCCAGCAGGCTTAACTTCCTGGTGAGATTCTGTGGGTTGATGGTGTTGAATGCTGAACTGAAGTCTATGAACAGCATTCTGACGTAGGTGTCCTTCTTCTCCAGGTGGGTAAGGGAGAGATGAAGGGTGGTGGTGATGGCATCGTCCGTGGAGCGGTTGGGACGATATGCGAATTGCAGGGGGTCCAATGAAGAGGGCAGTTGGGTCTTGATGTTCCTCATGACTAGCCTCTCGAAGCACTTCATGATGATGGGCGTGAGAGCTATGGGACGGTAGTCATTGAGGCAGGACACCGTGGACTTCTTTGGCACTGGGGCGATGGTGGTGGTCTTGAGGCACGTTGGGACAGTGGAGCTGCGCAGGGAGACGTTGAAGATGTCCGTGAGAACATCTGTCAACTGGTCTGCACACTCTCTGAGCACTCTGCCAGGGATGTTGTCTGGTCCTGCAGCTTTCCGTGGGTTGACTCTGCGCAGAGTTTTCCTCACGTCCACTGCAGTCAGGCACAGCGCCTGCTCGTCTGGCTTGGGTGTGATCTTGGGTGTGATCTTGCTCACCAACGCATTGTTCTGTGCCTCAAACCGTGTATAAAAGTCGTTAAGGGCATCGGGGAGGAAGGCATCACTGTCACAGGACGGTGGCTTTGTCCTGTAGTGTGTGATTTCCTGGATGCCCTGCCACATGCGCCGCGTGTCATCCGTGTCCTTGAAGTGGTTGTGGATTCTCTGGGCGTGAGCGCGCTTTGCCTCTCGGATGGCTCGTGACAATTTGGCTCTTGCTTTCCTTAGGGCCGCCTTGTCCCCCACTCTGAAGGCCGACTCGCGGGTCCTCAGTAGCACACGCATCTCAGGAGTCATCCATGGCTTCTGGTTTGGGCGTGTGGTGATGGTCTTGGAGACAGTGACATCATCAATACACTTGCTGATGTAGCCAGTGACTGATGCTGTGTACTCCATGTACACACCTCAATCTGTGTATCTGTGTTTTTATCTGTCTCTTCGTTAATCTTACCCGTCTTACCTGAAAGAAGTCGTCTTCAGAGAATCAGAATCTGAGTTGAATAGGTTATTCACATAAACAACACTGAGTAACTCTTACAGTAGTCAGTGCGTCTTTATTATTGGCATTCATTAATATAGACATTCCTTATTATAAATGCCTCTCTCTCTATCTCTCTCTTTTTATATACATATATATATATATATATATATATATATATATATATATATATATATATATATATATATATATATATATATATATATAATGTGTGTGTGTGTGTGTGTGTGTGTGTGTATCTCTTTCTCTCTCGCTCTTACTCTTTTTCGGAGGCTGATCCGGGGGAATGGCTTGCTGCTCTCACAGATCGATACTCTTTGATATCAGTTTCTGTGCCAGGAAAGTGTTTATGCCCCTTTGCTGCTGCTAAGCTGACTCCAACCCAACCCCCCCACGCAGCACTCTGAGGGACACGTTTATCAAAGACTTCAGCATGTCGAACAGTTTTGCACATGCAATTAGAGATTTACGATAATGTTTAAATGTTTAAATGTTTCAATGTTCAAGCAGCACTTTCAGTTTTACCATAGTTGCTTTTGCTTTTTTAAAGATGGCTTGTGTGCTATTTGCTTTTATTAATACTATTTATTTTATTATTTAAGATTTGTATGGAAACATTTTGATATGTCCAATACACCATGCACCATGCATATATATATATATATATATATATATATATATATATATATATATATATATATATATATATATATATATATATATATATACATTATCTTCAGTGTTTCACACAACTCAAAGTTAAAATTACATGACATAATAGGAGGGTTAAGATTATAACACTGTAATAATGCATCCTGTAACTGACCCATGACATAATAGGAGGGTTAAGGTTATAACACTGTAATAATGCATTCTATAACTGACCCACAGCGTAATAGGAGGGTTAAGATTATGACACTGTAATAATGCATTCTATAACTGACCCACAGCGTAATAGGAGGGTTAAGATTATAACACTGTAATAATGCATTCTATAACTGACCCATGACGTAATAGGAGGGTTAAGATTATAACACTGTAATAATGCATTCTATAACTGACCCATGACGTAATAGGAGGGTTAAGATTATAACACTGTAATAATGCATTCTATAACTGACCCATGACGTAATAGGAGGGTTAAGATTATAACACTGTAATAATGCATTCTATAACTGACCCATGACGTAATAGGAGGGTTAAGATTATAACACTGTAATAATGCATTCTATAACTGACCCGTGACGTAATAGGAGGGTTAAGATTATGACACTGTAATAATGCATTCTATAACTGACCCATGACGTAATAGGAGGGTTAAGATTATGACACTGTAATAATGCATTCTATAACTGAACCATGACGTAATAGGAGGGTTAAGATTATGACACTGTAATAATGCTTTCTATAACTGAACCATAGTGTAATAGGAGGGTTAAGGTTATAACACTGTAATACGTCTTTTTTTTTCTATAACTGACCCATGACGTAATAGGAGGGTTAAGATTATGACACTGTAATAATGCATTCTATAACTGAACCATGACGTAATAGGAGGGTTAAGATTATAACACTGTAATAATGCATTCTATAACTGACCCATGACGTAATTGGAGGGTTAAGATTATAACACTGTAATAATGCTTTCTATAACTGAACCATAGTGTAATAGGAGGGTTAAGGTTATAACATTGTAATAATGTATTCTATAACTGACCTGTACATATTAGGAGGGTTAAGGTTTTAACACTGTAATACATCTTTTTTTTCTATAACTGACCCATGACATAATTGGAGGGTTAAGATTATAACACTGTGTAATAATGCATTCTATAATCTATAATGAAATTCTTTGCTTAATTTGCTTTAAAATAGAATTTTAATTAAACTTACATTCCTGCTGCGGTACAACAGCACTATGACTGACTGGTACTGAGAATGTTCCAGAGCTGCTTCTTCAGATTCTGATCATGTTTCTGAAATTGAATCTGAAAGAGCTGTAATGTAGAAATAGACCACCATATCACTTAGTCCTAATACTTTTAGTCAAACCACACCCACAACAGCAGCTCATCCTGAGTGTAAACAGTATCTAGCTAAACAACCAACATTATTCATGACAAAACAGCCTAGCAACCAGCTTTTAAACTTAGTCTTACATATTGCACATTTAAATTTAAACCTTAAGTCTGAACATAAAATTGTTAGCATCATATGACAGAAATAGATTATGTGACTGATCATATGGATGGTAGCTGGCGTTACCTTTAAGTTGAGAGTGTGAATTGTAGGAGCTTCAGAAAGGTTGTGCTGAACCTGTTCCGTGTGTAATACCTGACGCTTCTAGAATTGAAATTTTCTTTGTATTCTAATCAGAAGTTTCAGCACCTGCTAAGTGGCTGTTTCAGCTGACTTACAGGGGAAAAAACATAGTTATTAAAGTGGTGGGCTTTCCTTGGCTGATTTTAATAAGACCCCTGTGCAGATTTAGTCGCCCTTGAGTTTTACCTTGTACTAAGTGCACATCTGCATGAGTTATCCTCCCGGCATGCCAACAACCCAAAACACAGGCCACCTGTCCATACAGCACACTCTGAGCCTGCAGGTCTCTGAGCTTCCTAGTGTTGCTTATTGTATGAGTAGATAAAAACCCTGTAACAATGTTAGTTTTTACTGTTTCATACCATTTGTATGGACTTTTGGAGATAAGAGGACCTATAGATCATGAGATTAGCGTATAGTAGACATAAGAACACTCTACAGAAGCTATTTTAAAAGAGAAATCATTTTCTTTAACATCACTGATGTATCACTGAAATATTTCAGAATATTTTTTGTTTTATAATAATCTTGAGATGATGCTGACCTTACATGGTGGAGAGAGAAAAGCAGGGTGTTTTGAGGCAAAACAGAAGAACATGTATTATTAATTAATGTATTAGTTTCCACTGTTTTACCATTGGAAATAAAATGTCTATATTAGTGTTGGGTTAGGGTTAGATATGGTGACTCCTGGTCCCCTCACCACCACTATCAACAATATCTGAGACTCTGAGCCAACTGTTACTGAATAATAAAGCAGGTGCTGAATAATTGATAGTAGATATAGAATAATCTATAGTTTTTGTTCTTTAAGGTTTATACTAGAGATGGACCGATCTGCGTTTTTGAGGCCGATTCCAATCGCAGATCACCTTTCAGCACGATTGGCCGATAGCCGATACCGATAGAGGGCGGGGCTATATGCCACGACAGGGCTACATGTAGTTATTAACACAAGTCATGAAACATGGTGGAAACTGGTTTATTACCATTTTTAATGAGCTCATATAAATTAACAGTAAATAAACAAAGTACAACAAAGAAATATCCCCAATACTGCAATCATTACGTGTAGACTCTTAATTTAAAACGTTTTTAAACAAAAAAACTACAATCATTAAAAGTAGATCTTGAATTGTTGCTGCTGTTCTGTTCGTACCGGTCAGATCTGGTCTGTAGGTGTTCTGGGTTGTTTGTTTTGTGCTAGCTGTGTGTGCTAGCTCTGCTGTTTACTGATACTCACTGTGTTCAGCTGTGTGGTGTCTCTGAAGAGCCGTATCAGATTATTAGTGTTAAATGTCTTGGTTCCCCCACAAGACACAATGATTTTACTAATTTTACAAAATGTCCTGGATGAGTCTAAGTCACATACGGTAAACACTGCCAGACGGACGACATGTTTTCTATAAGTGCATGCGTTTCACGCGAGGCCGCTGCTTTAGTCAGTCTGTCGAAAATGAAAGGGTGTGTATTTCCACCTAGTGGTTTAGATAGGAATTACAGGGCTCTGCCCGTAGGGGTTTTTAAAGAGGGCTCCTCTTTCTGGATGAAACACTAGCTGTAAATACAAAAATTAGGCTCATTTGTTTAACACCATCGATCGGATCTCGGGATCGGCTAAACTGGAGAAATATCGTCCGATCACTGATCGCATATTTTGATTAAAAATCAGCCGATACCTATACATAGCCGATTGATCCTTCCATCTGTAATTTATAGTAGTTTGTAGTTTATAGCGTAGTGTTCACATCGTTGTATTTAAATGGTATATGAAGATCACTAATGATATATAATAATACAGTAGGGTCTGTATTAAGTCTATGTACTCAATATAGTTAATATTAACTCAATGATAAGCATCAAACTCCCCAAAATAAAAGATCAATTCTGTGATTGATATGACAGTGTTTCTCCAGTGAGGGCGCTGTGGCTTGGTCATGTGACTGTATGTTTACTCCAGATGTTAAAATAGTTTCTGATGCATATTAAACGGCTCGTAAACCAGAAGAGAAGCATGTCAGAGTAGAACGCCAGCTTTTACAGTGAGCTACTGCCTGAAGAGTACAGCGCTAGCAGCAGACATCTCATTAGCAGACCTGTCTCCCTCTCTCTTCCTCTCATTCTCTCTCTCTCTCTCTCTCCCTCTCTCTCTCTCTCTTTCTCTCTCCGGCCCCCCGAGGTTCTGACTGGCAGCTGGATGTCCAGGCAGGCCGTTTACACCAGCTTTGATTACTCACACTTGTTAGTGTTAAGCTGTGCTGTTGTTCGGGCCGAGGTTAGCACCTTTAGCTTTGACTCCACCGGCTCACAGCTTCCACGTCTCGGATCAACATTGTCTGCAAAGCTCCAGAGCCTTCGCCCAATTACTGTTCCTCTGTAGCTCCTGCCCTTCCCCTCCGCTTGTCGCTCACAACCCCCCCCAACCACCATTCCCCCGTTACACTAAACGAGGTGAGGCAAACGAACCTCACTGATCGATCTCCCCCACTGTTCTGCACTTCTATTGACCAGATCACAGTACAACATGTTTAGAGCCTGCAGCGTGTACCTGCTGCAGCTTCCTTGAACTCTAACTGCTTTGCCCAGATTGCCCAGACTCAGACCCATATATATATATATATATATACACTACCGCTCAAAAGTTTAGGATCACTTTAGAATTTCATTTTATGCAATTTTCATGCAATTCACAAACAATATTGTCCATTTCACAATTAATGTAAGTGTATCAGATGATTTTTAAAGAATAAAAATGTTTGTATTAAAGTCTATTTTTGTATAGAGGCTTATTTTACATATAGTCCTATTATCAGTAATTCTCAGTCCTCTGTCTAAATCTCCTGGTACGACCACCAATCCAAGTTAAGGATGTTATTGGACTAATTGGTTGTTAGGACACTCTTGCTCAATTATGATCACAGCTGAAAAACATTCTACTAATAAGTGAGTATAAAAGGGAGAACAACATTCTAGGTTAGTTTAGTATCTGAAGATCAGCAGTTGATGGCTTGCGGACCGACTCAAAATGACCAGAAAGAAACAACTTTCTTTAGAGACCCGTCAGTCCATTGTTGTGTTAAGGAAGAAGATACTCCATTAAAACAAGAACATTTCACTCAACATTTCATCCCAAACCATTGAGTGGTAGTGTGTATATATGTGTGTATGTATATATATATATATATATATATATATATATATATATATATATATATATTACAGACCCACCGGTCAGCCATAACACTAAAACTACCTGCTTGTATCTACACACACTGTCCATTATATCAGCTCCACTGAGCATATAGGAGCTACACTTACAGACTGTAGTTCATCTGATTCTCTGTATACTTTCTTACCTTGTTCTTTAAAGGTCAGGACCCCCACAGAGCAGGTATTATTTGGGTGATGGTTCATTCTTTGCGCTGTAGTGACACTAGTGGTGTTGTTAAAGTGTGTCATGCTAGTACGAGTGACACAGAAATAAGCTAAAATTGTTTTTGCGAAAGTAGGGCTGGGCGATATGGGAAAAATCTTATCACAATATTTTTTTCAAAAATTAGTCATTATCGATATATATCACGATATAAATCAAATCCCTATTGCCTCTTTATTTTTATTGAGAAGTGAAGATATAAAAAATTAAAAAATGTGTTAAATAGTTTTTTAATCTTTTGATTAATTTTCTATTAGAATATAGACAAATTTACTATAGAACGTTACACAACTGTATTTCAAATAAATTAAACACACACACGCACACACACATACATACGCACACACACACATACATACATACATACACACACACATATACACACACACACACACACATACATACATACATACATACATACATACATACACACATACACACACACATACATACATACACACATATACATGCACACACACACATATATATATGCACACACACACACACACACACACACACACACACACACATATATATATATATATATATATATATATATGTTGCTGGCCCTCTTCCTCGGACTGAGGAAAAGAAGTCAACTTTGCCTCAGCGTTCTCACTCGAACTCCTACAACATACATATTTATCTTTATCTGTCACAAAATTACGTCCATTAGCATAATGTGCGTCGATACAGCAGCGAGGCAGCCCCTGTTTCCTTTTTGTTCTTATCTTAGCAGATTATTTATAGATTATTAACACGTGTATCGTATTTCTTTCAGTAGTAGTTTAACGTTTTCTGTTATTTTCTCTTATTTTATTCTCTCTGCTCGACTGTGACGCCTGCAGTAACCAGATTACTAGTACGTGGGTTAATCTGGGCTGTGTGCTTCAACCAAACATGAAATGGCTGGAACTCTAGTTCACCCACCTGATTGGTTTGGGGGTGGCGCTCTTCTCATTCTCATTGGCTGTTCATGTTGTTTCTCAAAACATGGACGGAACTTAATAGAAATCGGCTTTCTATCGACTTCCTGTTATAGTTCTATCGAATAAACGTTATTTCACGATTATTATCGTTATCATTTTATCGCTCAGCCCTATGCAAAAGTTATTGTTTGCCCTGTTACATGTGTTTTACATACAGTTAACTATATATAATAAGGACCATGCTGTTATAATTATACTATGCCTATTATATTATATTATACATCATGTATACAGTCTATACATGTAAATACACATAATATACATGTACTGCCGACTGCATAACAGTGTATTTACACTACCAAAGTGGTCTACACTGTTTACACTGGTTTACTGCACTACTGCTATCACTCTCACAAACACACTGTGAGACTGTTTCTATTTCTATTGTATATATACTATTTTTACTATATTTTATGTATTATTTTTGGGTTTAACTATCCTGTTTTGTCTTACCTTGTCTATCTATACATCTGTCTATCTGTCTATCTGTCTGTCTGTCTATCTATCTATCTATCTATCTATCTATCGTAGCATTATGTTTGCTGTTACAACAACACATGCTGTACAGCTACATCTTGTGTAGTTACATGAGATGAAACTGAAGCTGATATACTTATTTGTATACGTTACAATGCAGTTATCCACCCGTAACCTTGAATACATTACCAGACATTGGATGCCTTGTAACGGTGTAACTACACAGGTATAAGATACTCAATAGAAAGTGGGAGAAATGTAATTATAATGAAATAAGGTCCTATAGATGTGTCTATAGATACACTATGGGTCAAAGAGGGAAGAGGTTGGACTTCCTCGATGACGATCGC
>CM038721.1:6296485-6306485 GCA_021613375.1 Megaleporinus macrocephalus | reverse complement strand
TTGTTCTGCATTAGACAGCACAGGATGGGCAGTTGTTCAGCATCAGACTGCACAGGATGGGCAGTTGTTCAGCATTAGACTGCACAGGGTGGGCAGTTGTTCTGCATCAGACTGTACAGGATGGGCAGTTGTTCAGCATTAGACAGCACAGGATGGTCAGTTGTTCAGCATTAGACTGCACAGGATGGGCAGTTGTTCCACATCAGCATCAACAAGTGTTTTGCTATTAAAAATAACAAAATAATAATACTATAATAATAAAGGAATGAACAATATAGAGTAAAACATAGTAAAGCTTAATGAATGTAATAAAGTACTTGAATGCTATAATATGTAGTTTGAGTGCAGTTACTAAGACACAGGTTTCTATCCAACCTCTTCACAGGACTGCGTATGAAGAAGGTACAGTGCCTCTGATGCCCTATAATATTTACTTCTGATCTGATATTAGTTCTATATATTGGTTTAATTTAGCTATCCTTTGAATAGCTATCAATATTACTAGTATATATATATATATATATATATATATATATATATACACACACACATACACGGTGATGTCATCTCGTAACACAGTCTTTATTCACTGCCTACCAGAAAGCCTGCCACACCCTTACACAACACACAGCAACTAGTGTAGACTTGTAAAGGCAAAACTAGTCTTGCATTTAACAAAACAGAACAGAGTGGACGAGCTGACCAATCAGAGCACACTGGGCTTATAGGAAGGCGGGGCTTAAAGATGCAGGAGCTCTAACAGAGCATTTTAGCGAAAGGGTGACTACAGATGTACAGTATGAGATAAATATTGTGTTTTGAGAAAACTAGAGCATCTTAATCTACAATTTTAAAATTGTACATAAGCATAATAGGTTCCCTTTAAAGGAGCAGTTACTATATAGTTTAATCAAGGAAAAAAATATTACCATTACTGTCAAATTTAACAGTTGACATGTTTTGTTGGTTGCAATTAATTGAACACGTTCTCTGAAGAGCACTTTACGAGCATGTTCTCCTAAATATTAAATAATTAACAGCTGTAAATGCTTTTAATATTAATAAACTCCCAATTTAGAGCACTTTAAATACCTGTAGTTAAATTGTAGTTTAAAAAAAACAAGCCATAATCATAATTATCACACTCCACTATATCACATCACTGTATACGACAGCTGTAGCGCTGCTTGTAATAAGGATCTGACGCTACAGCCTGTTCTTTGTTTTATTTCCACTAGACCGCTGCTGATGATGCACAAAGCTGAGAACACAGAGGGAGAGAGAGAAACAAATATTTCTTTAGAAATAAAAAAGTGGTTAAAAATACAGCTAGAGAGACGTTTGGCTGTCTGTGATAACCATTAATAAGAAAGAGGGAGAAATTGGCTGAGTCTATGAAAAATAATGAGGCGGAGACGGCGGCAGGCCGAGCGAGGGAGCGAGAGAGAGAGCGAGCGAGCGAGAGAAGAAAAAAGACGTCTGTGTGAAATGCTAATCCACAGCGCTGTCAGCAGTGCCTCCAGACACCTCCCATCTCCTCTGCCTCTCCTTCTTCTCTCTCGCTGCAAGTTTCTAGTAAACAGTCTCTGCAGGATTATCTCCTCTCCAACCTGCTCCACCGCTGTCTGGGTCTAACTGGATTACTGGAAAGGCTCCGTGTTGCCGTCTCGGGGAAAGATGGCAATCGTTGTCAAGCCGTCTGCTCCACTTGAGGACGCCCAATTAGCCACTAGACTGACCAACTGTCGGCTTTAGTGCCGCGAGGACAGGCCCAACCTCCACACTTCGGCTAGCGCCGTTTGTGTTGTTCTTGACAGATCACAGGCTGTTAATCCCGCATTGTGTATTTGACACTAACCCTGAGGTTTGGTTACATGAGCAAGGATTCAATTGAGCAGAGTTTAGGACTAAAGTAAGGATTTGTTAATCTAGGTTTTATTTGAAATCGAGGAAGGCCACTTAATTCTAAACCTGAATTAGCAAAACTGTAGCCTTGACTTTGGCATTGATTTTGATGGATATGGCGGAGAGGTGGGGCCACAGAGTAAATGTGATAACCCCTGGACAGGGCTTTTACTTTCTGGACATGGGTTTCCCACCTCTGCTTCCGAAAGTAATGAACGTAGAAAGCATGGACATGGACTGTGTGTGTCCATGTATCCATAGGGATCGATGCTCCTCAGTTCTATAGAAATGAAACCATGTTGTCAAATTTGTAATTAGAGGGTTAGTCAGCTAGTTCTACTTGTTTGATAGGGTAGGCCAGCCTCCTACCAATTGCAGGGTCAAATTCAAAGACTCCCTTCATTTTATTGCCACTTCCACGGATTATATATATATATTTATTTATCATCATTGTCCTGTGAAAAATGGCAGCTTTACAGGATAGACCAAAAACGATCTTCAATGTAAGTCAATGGAACCATAATTTTGTCCATGCTATTTTGGAGCATTTTTATTCTTCGTGAAATTGTCACTCAATGTAAACGGCAGCTGTCGTGTTCAAATGACATAAAAATGAACATCAAAAAAAAAAAAATAAATAAATAAATAATAATAATAATTAAAAAAAAAAAAAAAAAAATATATATATATATATATATATATATATATATATATATATATATATATATATATACACCTTATATTAGGGGTGTTAGAAAATATCAGAAATATCTAATATCGGGATATTATGTTTGGTGCTACTGTATCGATTCTCAAAAACACAGTATTGATACACAGATTCCTGGCAGACAGTGAATCAGTGTTGTATTTAAACCTCTCACCTGTAGATGGCAGTGTTTCAATCCATTTTCAGCTCCACTCCAACAAAAACAAGCAGCACAAGGGTGCAAGCAGCACAAGGGTGCTTCCCGTATCGCAATATATCACAATATATTGAATCGTGACCGCTGTATCACAATATGTATTGTATCGCCAGGTTCTTGCCAATACACAGCCCTAATATGCTTACACAATAAGTTGAGGTATTATTGAGTATATATTGTATAGGTATAGTATATACCTAATAAAACAAGAAAAACAAGTAAAAGCACTATATGAAAGCTTAGAATCTCTACTTTTCGGTCATATCGCCATTTTTTTCTTTAATGTCATTCAGAAAATAAATATTTTCGTCAAAAACTACCTTGTCCAGAGCGTTAGTATGACAAAATATTAGGTACACTACGAACATTTTTATTTTTCGTAAAGCCATCTTTTGGCCAATCTGGACATATTATACATGAAACGAACGGAGACCCCCAGGATTATGATGTATACTCTGAAATGTAGGAGTATTGAAATAAAAAATAAACAATAGCTTTTCCGAAAAAGTAACACGCCCCGTTTTAGATTGTTTTGAAAAGGAAGGGTAACCGTGGCAATGTACTGAAATCGGACAGCAAAGGGAGTTTAACACCAGCTGAACAGCTGCAAACTGAACCAGAATAGACCAGAAATGGGCCTTTATTAACTGACTGAGTTGTTTTAAGAAAGTTTATTTAGTTTTGGACTTATAATAAACATGTAAAATATAGTAAAAAATAGCCTAAAAGTGATGCATGACATTTTGTCAAGGAAAGTGGAGAAATACATTTTTACATGTGGGTTTTATGTTTATATCAAATATGTACACACACACATATATATATATATATATATATATATATATATATATATATATATATGCGCAGTAAAATCTGCTGTTTTCATTTTGGAGAGGTTGGGGGACCTTGGACACCCCAAAAAGCCAATGGGGGAACGCCCTGTTCACTCTCTACTCCAGCTTAAATAACTTCAGATCAGTAAAAGAAATCAACTCCAATTTTTTTCTGGTGACTGTAGACACATGCAGACACATTTTTCTAAAGGTAAAAGTCTTAGGGCACATAAACTCTATTTTTGGTAGGCACTAAAATTAAAATTCTAAAATGAAAATTAGAAAAGCTCCTGTTTTTTTTTTTTTGTTGTTGTTTTCAGCATATTTGGAGCATTGCAGATTCATTTCAATACCTTTTAGTGCTTTCTAGTACAAATTTGAAGGCTTTTCAGGAACATTACATCATGAAAATTCCACTAGTTTATGGAGTGTTTTAGAGAAAAGCTTCAAGATTTGGGTATGTATTGGTAAAAAGGGCTGGTCATTTAAGAGGTTAAACAGTAAATATACTGAACGGTATGTGTGATGTGTTGGTGTTTCAGTAGCTGATGGTATAAGATGCTGATACTAGGCTACTTCAGTAAACAGGATACACCACTGAATCAGAACACACGTTAGAGATAATGACGGTCCAGGCCTGAGGAGATCTCCTCTAACTGGACCTTACTGACTAATTAAACACGCCTGGTCTACACCTTCCACACAATCTCGCCATTTGTTTCAATGAGCTATGACTTGAAATGATTAAACACAATGTAAGAATATGCCGTTTCAGGTCATATACACACCAGTGGACCAAAAAGAAGAAGAATTAGCTCATGCATATGCTCTCTGTGTGCGTATGTAATATATATGCATATTACATGCATATATCTGTGCATTTCTTACCACTGCCGACATGCGCCGTGACACAATTACTTACTGTATCAGCCGAGGGCTGTTTGTTTGTAATTATGTTTACTCAGAGAGATAGAGATGAATGGGTCTTTGAATATTTTCGGCTCGAGCGGTTTGTCGTGTATTAGCTTTTACCACGCCGTCATGACTTGTGGAGCTCAGATATCACAGTTGGCCGAGCACCAGCCCTCTGCGCCGGGCAGTAACCTTCTTTCGGGTTTCCCCCTCGTTGCTTTGTTAAATAAACACAGGCTTTTATTTGTGCTTCCGTTTTTTGGAAGCGAATTAACAAATGCAAAGAAGCTTCAAATATTATATCCAATTAGCATTGATATTAGACATTCCCTTCTGCCCGAATCAGCAGTAGCTGAGCCACGATATCAGGCTCAGCTCAGCTTTTTCAGTGCGCATCAGTTGAAGCTGAATGTGGTTTTGTATCTGGGCTTAAAGAGAACGTTTATTTTGGTACATGTTTTATTATTATGTTGTTGGGACTAATTACTGAACCACATTGTCTTCCACATTTGGTGTAGACTGGATGGAAGAGTAGGAGGCAGTATGAGTCAAGTCAAGTTTATTTGTGTAGCGCTTTTTACAACCATGTTGTCACAAAGCAGCTCTACAGGAGTTTAAAAACATGAAATCACAACATTTTATCCACTGTGAGCAAGCCAGAGGCGAGGTTGGCAAGAACACCTCCCTCAACTGGAGGAAGAAACCTTGAGAGGAACCAGTATCAGAAGCAGAGACCCATCCTCCTCTGGTGGAACAGTATTTACAGTTTATTAAACTAAAGCTGAGTCTGAAGGTAAAAGCTTTAGAAGTTGAACACTATTAGAGGTTTATTACTATTATTTCATAATTGCTGTCTACAATTCTTATGCATTTCCCTGTTTTGTTGCATCAGATTAGCTAAACTAAAGGATGCATAATCAGTTAATCGATTAATTGAAGAATAGTTGAGTAAATTGCTTATAGAAATAACTTTGCTGGTGTTCTAAGTGCCATATTGTAGAGATTGATCTGTTATCAATTAGTCTATTGACTTCATTTTATTAGAAAAAAATACAAGTACTCTGTTTTTCCATCTCCCAGTTGTTTTCAGCACAATTTATTTAGTCGATTAATCGAAAATTGGTAAGTAATTGTTAGTTGTGGTGGTGAATGCAGTAAAGAAGAGGTTTGTTATTTAGGATTTCTTGATAGGTGACCCACCTGATCTTTTGATTTTCTTAGACTTTGTTTCCTCAGATATGCAGAACTAAGGCATAATATGGCAGTAGTAGATTAATTGATTTATAGTCAGTAGATTAATCGTTCAGCGAAATAATCGATAGCCTCAGCCCTCAATGCCATTATAAAAAGGTTTGTCATTTTAAAGTCCATGAGTAGTAGCTATTCTCGATTTTCCAAGTGTTCTCCTCAAATTTGCTGCCGTGGCCAAAACATTATCGATTTTTTACAATAATCGAATCGAACAATTGATAGATTAGTTGCATATACAGTAAATAGTTGGACTGAAATGCTATATTGAAGAAGTTTAATTCCCTGATTATTAACTTTTTTTTTCAGATTTGCCAAAATCGAGATCAGCGCCTCCAAGCCGATCATTCCATTCCGTGAGACCGTGATCCGGCCACCCAAAGTGGACATGGTGAACGAGGACCTGGGCCGGCAACAGAAAGTGGCAGTCATCCACCAGGCCAAGGACGAGCAGTCAAAGTATCCTGAGGGGGTCCAGGTGGATTCAGCCGGCCTGGTCACCCTCACCACCCCGAACAAAATGGCCACAGTGGGAATTCGGGCCATTCCGCTTCCAGAGGAAGTGACCAGGCTACTGGAGGGGAACTCCGAGCTGATCCGGACCATGGAGCAGTTCAGCCTGTTTGCCCGGGAAGGAAAAACCCTGGAGATCAGCCAGAAGACGCTGGACGATATCCAGGACTTCAAGTCCAAGCTGGAGGATCTCCTGCAGGGTCGCAAGTGGAGGAACGCCGTGGAGCGGATTTGGGCTTTCGGGCCCCGCCGCTGTGGGCCAAACATTCTTCTCAACAATGTGGAAGGATACCAGAGGCCGTCAGCATGGCAGTGTCTGGAGCGGGAAAAGGAGAAATCGGAGAGCGTCATGCTGCGAGACTTTGACAACAGCATTGTTAGCGGTTTCCAGTTAGCTACGCTTTCTGGCCCGATGTGCGAGGAGCCTCTGATGGGAGTCTGCTTCTCAGTGGAAAGCTGGGAGATTAAGATTTCCTCTCAATTAACCCAACAGGACTCAGTGGAGGAGGACCCAGTTTCCCAGCAGGCTTTGGAGGATGACAATGATGCGACTGGTAAGGCTGTGCAATATATAATTTATTGTTAGTTCTCACAAAGCGCGTAGTATTAGCATGGCTGGAAGTGAAGTGTTTCCTCATCAATATCCAGCGATTATTGAATTGTCCCCACTAGGGGTGGGCGATATGGCCCTACAATAATATCACAATATTTCATGGTGTTTTTTGTGATAACGATACTCTTGGCGATATGACCAAACATTGAATTAAAAAAATTATATTTCAAGAATACACTACTGCAACAAAATAAAAATTAAATTTTATTATTGCATATATTATGATATGGCACACCCCTAACTGAGATATTAAAAAATACAAAAATTTTCATCAGATTGTAACAGAAGTCAATGATCCAGAATGTCACGATACTAAATAATGCACTCCAAATATCTCCATATATCCAGGACTGTAGTAAAGTGAATGATACTGGAGATAAAATCTGTCTGTAGTAGATATATAATGGGAAATTATATTTATGGTGTTCACCGCATGCGCTGATAGAAAACATCGTCCGTCTGGCAGTTTGTTACTGTATGTGACGCAGATTCATCCAGGGCAGTTTGTAACATCAGCATCTCTCGTTGGGGAACCAAGACAATTTAACATACTAATCTGATACAGCACTTCAGAGACACCACACAGCTGAACACAGTGAGTATCAGTAAACAGCAGAGCTAGCACACACACAGCTAACACAAAACAAACAACCCAGAACACCATACAGACCAGATCTGACCGGTACGAACAGAACAGCAGCAGAAACAGCCAGAGAGCTAAAGAACCACAGTCAGAGTGATTGAGTTTAAAGTAGAGATGGACCGATCTGCGGTTTTGAGGCCAATTCCGATCACCGATCACATTTCAACGCCATTGGCCGATAGCCAATACCGATCGAGGGCGGGGCTATGTGCCACAGCAGGGCTACATGTATTTATTAGCGCAAGCAAGTCATTAAACATGGTCTAAACTTGTTTATTACCGCAGTAAATAAACAAAGTAAATCAAACAAATATCCCCAAATACTGTAATCATTACATTTAGACCCTTAATTTAAAACTAAAAAAGCTAATTAAATAAATACAGTAAAAACTTCAGTCATTAAACACAGACTCTGTTATTTTAAACTAAATCTGTAATCATTAAATGTAGATCTTGAATTGCTGCTGCTGTTCTGTTCGTACCGGTCAGTTCTGGTCTGTAGGTGTTCTGGGTTGTTTGTTTTGTGCTAGCTGTGCGTGCTAGCTCTGCTGTTTACTGATACTCACTGTATTCAGTGCTGTATCAGATTAATAGAGTTAAATTTCTTAGTCTTGGTTCCCCAACGAGACACGGTTAATTTTCCAAATTTTAAAAACGCTCTGGATGAGTCTGCGTCACATACGGCAACAAGCTGCCAGACGGACACAACGCAACACAAAGGAAAACTGTTCTCGCGAGGCCGCCGCTGTCTGTGGAAAATGTAAAGGTGTGAGTTTCCACCTAGCAGTTCAGATAGGAATTGCAAGGACCTGCCCAGAGGGCGTTTCAACGCTGGCTGGAAATACAGAAATTAGGCTCATTTGTTTAACGCCATCGATCGACTCTCGGGATCGACTTTCGGGATCGACTCTCGGGATCGACTCTCGGGATCGACTTTCGGGATCGACTCTCGGGATCGGCTAAACTGGAGAAATATCGGTCGATCACATACTTTAACTAAAAAAAGGATTGATACCGATACATAGCCGATCGATCCTTCCATCTCTAGTTTAAAGCTCTAGATAACCATGTTTCAACCATTTTTTATGACTTGCTTGCTCTAATAACTAGCTATAGCCCCGCCCTCGATTAACTGCACAACAAACTGCCAGCTCTCTTACAGTCTCCCAGAGTAGCATATCAAACTTCAGTTTAAACTCTCTAAATCAGAGACCCGTTTTATTTCACTATGGCTGAAGTAAAGTTAATAAGTCTTTAGATGTGAACTCGCCGCTTATTGGTATGAAATTGGCATCACTATATGGATAAAGATGTCTTGTATGTTCATCGGCACGATCTAATTGAATCTAACTGTTGGTATAAATTAGTTTGTTGCTGTTAGAATTTGTGTGTTAGAGCTGTTTCCAGTAGTAAGCAGGTTATTTAACATAATTTCTTTGATTTCTCATGAAATAAACATGCAAGAATAACCCAACCAACACAGAGAGCATACTACAAGTAAATATACAGTCCTTTATCTGATCAATAAGTTTATGTTCACCAGTAAGAAGAGTAGATCTGATTAGAACAGATGTTAATAATCATACATACAATACAAAGTAACATGAATATCTTATTGTGAGAGAAGTAGATCAGATCTTGAGCTCCAGTTTAAAGAACAAAGTGTAGTTCCAGATTTCTCCTGGACGCCCCAGACATTGTATGAATGTGTTCAGTTCCTTTAGCAGCAATCTTGATTTAGCTTAATGAAGTACTGAGCAGTCAAAGCAGGTATTAGATGAGAACTGTAAATAATACTGGGTTGTTTATAGAAGGAGAAGCTTGGAAAGGGTTAAATAAACATATGTAGAAGCATATGTATTACTGTATTAGTACTATCTGAATATTAAATATAAATTTTGTATATATTTCATATATATTTGGACTTGCATTACTGTAAGGGGGTGTCTATAATGTGCTCAACCTGCAAAAGGTTTACGTTTTAAAGGCTGTACAGGCTGCAGTGGTTATATATAGGCTAAGCTGGTGATATTACTGTTCTGAATGTGTTCTATAGTGCATGTTAGTAAACATTTTGTTGATGAGTGTTCATTTTGCAACCTCATACATTCATATGTGCATTCATAGAGACCACTGTGCATCTATAAATACCATTACTTATTCAGTAGTATTCAGTATATCACCACTGTCCAAAGAAAAATATATATGTATCTCTATTTCTGTCAAAATTCTGGTTCCATTGACTTACATTCTCATGTAAGGTTGCCGTTTTTCTAACATGCAGTGTCATTACATTATAAACATGCTTGGTATTTTAAGAAAAACTCATTTGCTTACATATGCATCATAACAGTATGTGCTTGTGTATGTATAAGAAGGGAGAAGTGGTCACGCTGCAGGTGGTTCAGTG
>CM038721.1:6278985-6291485 GCA_021613375.1 Megaleporinus macrocephalus | reverse complement strand
TGAAGTGCCCTTTAGCAAGACACCTAAACCCCAACTGCTAACTGGGCGCTGTGGATAGGGCTGCCCAATGCTCCGGGACATGTGCTCACTGCCCCCTAGTGTGTATGTTCACTAGTGTGTGTGTGTATGTGGGTGTTTCACTGCCCCCTAGTGTGTATGTTCACTAGTGTGTGTGTGTGTGTATGTGGGTGTTTCACTCCCCCCTAGTGTATATGTTCACTAGTGTGTGTGTATGTGGGTGTTTCACTGCCCCCTAGTGTTCATGTTCACTAGTATGTGTGTGTATGTGGATGTTTCACTGCCCCCTAGTGTATATGTTCACTAGTGTGTGTGTGTGTGTGTGTATGTGAGTGTTTCACTGCCTCCTAGTGTATATGTTCACTAGTGTGTGTGTGTGTGTGTGTGTGTGTGTGTGTGTTTGTGTGTTTGTGTATGTGGGTGTTTCACTGCCCCCCAGTGTGTATGTTCACTAGTGTGTGTGTGTATGTGAGTGTTTCACTGCCTCCTAGTGTATATGTTCACTAGTGTGTGTGTGTGTGTGTGTGTGTGTTTGTGTGTTTGTGTATGTGGGTGTTTCACTGCCCCCCAGTGTGTATGTTCACTAGTGTGTGTGTGTATGTGAGTGTTTCACTCCCCCCTAGTGTGTATGTTCACTAGTGTGTGTGTGTGTGTATGTGGGTGTTTTACTGCCCCCTAGTGTATATGTTCACTAGTGTGTGTGTGTATGTGGGTGTTTCACTCCCCCCTAGTGTGTATGTTCACTAGTGTGTGTGTGTGTGTATGTGGGTGTTTTACTGCCCCCTAGTGTATATGCTAGTTTTTCCTTTAATACAGTCGCCGTTAACCTTTGAAAGGTAGCAGAAGCATTTTTCATAGAACTTAATGATGATAGGTTTGGTTTGATTGGCTCAAACCAAGTCTTATTTTCAACTTCTAAGCTTAAACTTAGTCACAGGTGTACGTTTGATTGTAGAGATAGGGCAAAGATGATTTAGACACTGACAACCCTCTCAGTATAGTTAGCTTGCACTGTTTTTATGATTAGCGGCTGTTGTGTGGTGATTCTTTAGTGGTTATATTCAGCCAATCAGTGGTCTGCACGATCTCCAGCTCCATCTGTATGCTCTAGCTCAGCACACTTGGTTACCCCAGTGAGAGGGGTATCTAAACTAAGCAGGGTGCGGGCTAAGGTAGAGGAGAGTCCATGGTTACTGCACTGTCCAATGGAAACACACCAAAAAGAGGAGACCACATAGAAATCGTATAAAATTTGGGGTAACGGGCTGCACTGTCGCTTTAATACTTTCACACTGTTACATGTTACTCAGTATGAACTGTAGGTCTCTCTCTCTCTCTCTCTCTCTCTCTCTCTCTACCCCTCCTTGCCTGTCTGTCAGCAGCTTGTATTGTGGAAGTTAAACACTGTTAGCACGCTTTGGTCTCTGGGGCCAGTGTGTGAAGCACAGACAGCGTCCAGCTCTTCCCTGGTCACTTCCACATATTCTTCCAGCACGGCTGATGTCTGGGGGCGGGGTGTGCGAGCGTGTGAGCGGGGACAGGTTAGGTGGTGTGTGTTTATGAAAGGACGAGGATGTCCGGTTAAAGGACACGCAAGAGAAACCCTTTTCTGAGTCTGATATGCTGCGGCCAGATTGAGCCCGAGTAAAAAAAAAAACTCGGAAAACGAGAACACAGAAAAGTAAAATTTTCTTTTTCAATATTTAAATGTATAATAAATATATTTATAAATATACGTCTATATGTCCAGTGAAAAACTTGAATCCTTGTTTTTGTCAATTTTCATTTTTCTACAACACGACAGCTGCCGTTTACGTTGTGTGAAAATTTTGTGATGAATAGAAATGCTCCAAACTCACTTGGACAAAATTCTGGTTCCATTGACGTACATTGAAAGTTAAGACTGTTTTTGGCCTCTCCTGTAAAGTTACTATTTTGGAGGTACTAGTTTTTGATTGGACAGCGATAATATATTTAAATATATTAGTTTTCAATAATATTCAGATATGTCTGGACAGGGACTTGTTTATGACACATTTCAGTTTAATAATGTTTTTTAATAGGGGTGTGTTTAAAAAAACGATTTTTCGATTAAAATCGATCTTCATTTGAATAATCCGATATCGATTCGTATAAACCCGAGATTGATCATTAAAAAAAAAGGGGCATAAATGAAATCTGTTTGTTGGTTGAAGGTGATATTATTACGGACCCCTTGCTAATGAGATGTGTGTGTTTGTGTGTGTGTGTGTGTGTGTGTGTGTGTGTGTGTGTGTGTGTGTGTGTGTGTGTGTGTGTGTGTGTGTGTGTGTGTTCAGGGCGGGTGTATGCTGTTCTCTCTAAGCGTGAGGGCCGTGTTCTGAATGAAGAGATGAAGGAGGGGACAGACATGTTCATCATCAGAGCCGTCCTGCCTGTGGCCGAAAGCTTCGGGTTTGCGGATGAGATGAGGAAGAGGACCAGCGGCCTGGCCAGTCCACAACTGGTCTTCAGCCACTGGGAGGTAAGAGGAGAGGGACAATAGACTGGATTAATAAGTCATCATCTTTTTCTGATCTCAGTAAAACTCAATCCAATCCTCACAGCAATGTTCCAACATCAGTATTATTGATCTCAGTAAAACTCAATCAAATCCTCACAGCAATGTTCCAACATCAGTATTATTGATCTCAGTAAAACTCAATCAAATCCTCACAGCAATGTTCCAACATCAGTATTATTGATCTCAGTAAAACTCAATCAAATCCTCACAGCAATGTTCCAACATCTTTATCTGTGCTCAGTAATACTCAATCAAATTCTCACAGCAATGTTCCAACATCAGTATTATTGATCTCACTAATACTCAATCAAACCCTCACAGCAATGCTCCAACATCAGTATTATTGATCTCACTAATACTCAGTCAGATCCTCACAGCAATGTTCCAACATCAGTATTATTGATCTCACTAATACTCAATCAAACCCTCACAGCAATGTTCCAACATCAGTATTATTGATCTCACTAATACTCAGTCAGATCCTCACAGCAATGTTCCAACATCAGTATTATTGATCTCACTAATACTCAATCAAACCCTCACAGCAATGTTCCAACATCAGTATTATTGATCTCACTAATACTCAGTCAGATCCTCACAGCAATGTTCCAACATCAGTATTATTGATCTCACTAATACTCAATCAAACCCTCACAGCAATGCTCCAACATCAGTATTATTGATCTCACTAATACTCAGTCAGGTCCTCACAGCAATGTTCCAACATCAGTATTATTGATCTCACTAATACTCAATCAAACCCTCACAGCAATGTTCCAACATCAGTATTATTGATCTCACTAATACTCAATCAAACCCTCACAGCAATGTTCCAACATCAGTATTATTGATCTCACTAATACGCAATTAAATCCTCATAGCAATGTTCCACCATCTTTATCTGAGCTCAATAATACTCAATCAAATCCTCACAGCAGTGTTCCATCATCAGTACCTGATCTCACTAATACTCAATCAAATCCTCACAGCAATGTTCCAGAATCAGTATTTAATCCAACTTGTAGAGTCAAAGCGAAGGAGGGACAGATTTGCTATGTGCCCCACATTTGAGAAGAAACGCTGGCGTCGGAATTGATTGAATGATTTTTCAGGTGTTCAGTTGATTAACATGTAATAAGCATTGTATTAATATAATTTATTTTTAAACCTTAAGATAAACTTAAGTCTTTAATATTACAGGATAATGAGCTTTCATAACTGAATAAGCTACACTGAGTCAGGCAGATCATCACTCACCACATCTCTGCCAGTCTGGGAGACTTTAGCGCTGATTGTTTCCCCATCGTGTTGTCCTGCTGGCTGGAGCTCCACAGTATTTCACCTCACGCTCCACATCGATCGCTCCTGACCATGCAGGCCAGATGCAGAGCAGCAGGACTTTACAGCCTTCAGCTATTGACCCCGGTGCAGTACTCTCACCATGAGGGGTTGCTGGAATACCGATACAGACCCAACCGTCTGTAGATCAGATCCAATTGATCACGTGTTGCTGTTTTAGCAGAAAGTTAATTTGCCTTTTAAAAATCATGTAGTTGGTAAAGTGCTGGACAGATTTTGGCTTCTTAAATCAATTATTAACAACAAAGGATCCAGCAGTTCAACAAATATAAGATAGACAGCAGAGCGAGAGTGAAGAAGGTGAAGACAGACCCCTTCCATATAATTAATATACTGAGCCTCATTACTGATAATTATTAATACACTGAACATCATTACTGATCAGTATTAATACCCTGAACATCATTACTGCTCATTAATAATACACTGAACATCATTACTGATAATTATTAAAACACTGAACATCATTACTGCTCATTAATAATACACTGAACATCATTACTGTGGTATTAGTAGTAATACACTGAACATCATTAATGATTGTTATTAATACACTGAACATCATTACTGATTGTTATTAATACATTGCACACATTGCTTATCATTGTTAATACACTGATACATTACTGATCAGTATTAATACACTGAACACCATTACTGATCAGTATTAATACACTGAACACCATAACTGATCAGTATTAATACACTGATCACCATAACTGATCGGTATTAATGCACTGAACACCATAACTGATCGGTATTAATGCACTGAACACCATAACTGATCAGTATTAATGCACTGAACACCATTACTCATCAGTATTAATGCACTGAACCCCATTACTGATCAGTATTAATACACTGAACACCATTACTGATCTGTATTAATGCACTGAACACCATTACTGATCTGTATTAATGCACTGAACACCATAACTGATCAGTATTAATGCACTAAACACCATTACTGATCAGTATTAATACACTGAACACCATTACTGATCTGTATTAATGCACTGAACACCATAACTGATCAGTATTAATACACTGATCACCATTACTGATCAGTATTAATACACTGATCATCATAACTGATCGGTATTAATGCACTGAACACCATAACTGATCAGTATTAATACACTGATCACCGTTACTGATCAGTATTAATACACTGATCATCATAACTGATCAGTATTAATGCACTGAACACCATAACTGATCAGTATTAATACACTGATCACCGTTACTGATCAGTATTAATACACTGATCACCGTTACTGATCAGTATTAATACACTGATCACCATTACTGATCAGTGTTAATACACTGAACATCATTACTGGTCAGTATTAATACACTAATCATCATTACTGATCAGTAATAATACTGCAGCTGTGTATGAATGGAGACTGGGGGGGTCTCCTCTTTAGGGGCTTTCCTGCTCAGTTACACAGCATTTCACACAAACTCACTGCAGGTCAGTCGTCCACAAACTCTCCACGGTCATTAGACTCTGTTCCACTGTATGATTCTGCTTGTTGGCCAGGTGGAAAATCATTCACTGCTTCGCTGCACGGCCCTCTGGGAAAATCCTGGTTCTACTGTGTACTTCAGCATTAGCTCCTCTGTGGGAACCGTACCTCAACAGAGGACACTGCAGTGGAGATGTATGAGAGATGAGTAGATGACCTTTACAGGACATTTGCGGTGAAGTTTTGTTGCCCACATTTTTATATATGAGTTTAACTTAATCCAGCATAGTAGCAGTACAGAAATGTACTCACAGTATATTTATTTTTTCTTAAAATTCTCAAACAAGTTCTGCAGAGTGTTTGAGATCGGTCAGGGTCGAGCGCCCCGCTGGGCTTTACTGCTGAGCCTTTGTGTCTTTACAATAGGAGAGAATTGAGCAGATGGGCTGCATGCATTCATCATAAAACCCAACACAGACACTGCTACAGGCATATCCTGACACTCTGCCCTGAATCACTGACAGAAGTAAATATGTCTAGTAATAAGGCTAAAAAACAAACACTAGTGATTTTTTTTATGTTATTTACTGTAATTGCTTAGTTTTGTGGGCCTGTTACATAGAAAATCCATTTTCCATGAAATAGTTAGATTTTAGTAGTAGTTAACACTGTTGAAGGTTTAAAAACCATAACCAATTATTAACCATTCACCCCCCATTATGGATACTAGGCCTGTTTATAACATGTTTTGTGACTTGTGACATGTATCTGGCTGTGGTTTAAAGAGGCTGGCATCAGGACATCTAGAGGAAAAGGTAGTTCTTGAGTAGCAGGACGTTTGGAGTAGAAGGTAGTTCTTGAGTAGAAGGTCGTCTGCCGAAGAAGGTAGTTCTTGAGTAGCAGGACGTCTGGAGTAGAAGGTAGTTCTTGAGTAGAAGGTCGTCTGTAGGAGAAGGTAGTTCTTGAGTAGCAGGACGTTTGGAGTAGAAGGTAGTTCTTGAGTAGAAGGTCGTCTGCCGAAGAAGGTAGTTCTTGAGTAGAAGGCCGTCTGCCGAAGAAGGTAGTTCTTGAGTAGAAGGACGTCTGGAGGAGAAGGTAGTTCTTAGGTAGCAGCACATCTTGTGGAAAAGGTCATTCTTGAGTAGAAGGTCATCTGTAGAAGAAGTTAGTTCTTGAGTAGCAGGACGTCTGGAGTAGAAGGTAGTTCTTGAGTAGAAGGTCGTCTGCCGAAGAAGGTAGTTCTTGAGTAGAAGGACGTCTGGAGGAGAAGGTAGTTCTTAGGTAGCAGCACATCTTGTGGAAAAGGTCATTCTTGAGTAGAAGGTCATCTGTAGAAGAAGTTAGTTCTTGAGTAGCAGGACGTCTGGAGTAGAAGGTAGTTCTTGAGTAGAAGGTCGTCTGCCGAAGAAGGTAGTTCTTGAGTAGCAGGACGTCTGGAGTAGAAGGTAGTTCTTGAGTAGCAGGACGTCTGGAGTAGAAGGTAGTTTTTGAGTAGCAGGACGTCTGGAGGGGAAGGTAGTTCTTGAGTAGAAGGTCGTCTGCCGAAGAAGGTAGTTCTTGAGTAGAAGGTCGTCTGCCGAAGAAGGTAGTTCTTGAGTAGCAGGACGTCTGGAGTAGAAGGTAGTTCTTGAGTAGAAGGTCGTCTGTAGGAGAAGGTAGTTCTTGAGTAGCAGGACGTCTGGAGTAGAAGGTAGTTCTTGAGTAGAAGGACATCTGGAGGAGAAGGTAGTTCTTGAGTAGAAGGACGTCTGTCGAAGAAGGTAGTTCTTGAGTAGAAGGACGTCTGGAGTAGAAGGTAGTTCTTGAGTAGAAGGTCGTCTGCAGAAGAAGGTAGTTTTTGAGTAGCAGGACGCCTGGAGTAGAAGGTAGTTCTTGAGTAGAAGGTCGTCTGCAGAAGAAGGTAGTTCTTGAGTAGAAGGTCGTCTGGAGTAGAAGGTAGTTCTTGAGTAGCAGGACATCTGGAGGAGAAGGTAGTTCTTGAGTAGAAGGTCGTCTGTAGGAGAAGGTAGTTCTTAAGTAGAAGGATGTCTGGAGGAGAAGGTAGTTCTTGAGTAGCAGGACGTCTGGAGTAGAAGGTAGTTCTTGAGTAGAAGGACATCTGGAGGAGAAGGTAGTTCTTGAGTAGAAGGACGTCTGTCGAAGAAGGTAGTTCTTGAGTAGAAGGACATCTGGAGGAGAAGGTAGTTCTTAGGTAGCAGCACATCTTGTGGAAAAGGTAATTCTTGAGTAGAAGGTCATCTGTAGAAGAAGTTAGTTCTTGAGTAGCAGGATGTCTGGAGTAGAAGGTAGTTCTTGAGTAGAAGGTCGTCTGCAGAAGAAGGTAGTTTTTGAGTAGCAGGACGCCTGGAGTAGAAGGTAGTTCTTGAGTAGAAGGTCGTCTGCAGAAGAAGGTAGTTCTTGAGTAGAAGGTCGTCTGGAGTAGAAGGTAGTTCTTGAGTAGCAGGACATCTGGAGGAGAAGGTAGTTCTTGAGTAGAAGGTCGTCTGTAGGAGAAGGTAGTTCTTAAGTAGAAGGACGTCTGGAGGAGAAGGTAGTTCTTGAGTAGAAGGTCGTCTGTAGGAGAAGGTAGTTCTTAAGTAGAAGGATGTCTGGAGGAGAACGTAGTTCTTGAGTAGAAGGTAGTCTGTAGGAGAAGGTAGTTCTTGAGTAGAAGGATGTCTGGAGGAGAAGGTAGTTCTTAAGTAGAAGGATGTCTGAAGGAGAAGGTAGTTCTTGAGTAGAAGGTAGTCTGTAGGAGAAGGTAGTTCTTGAGTAGAAGGATGTCTTGAGGAGAAGGTAGTTCTTAAGTAGTTTTGTTCATGTTGCTGGCATTAAATTTAAATTTGGCAGATTTTTTTTTGTACTTTCTCAGTTTCATCATTTTGCCTTCTTTATATACACTTATATTGAATATGACTTAGATTTTGCAGAGGGTCCCAGTGTGTCCCAGTATCTATCAATATTTTATAGTTATTTACTATACATTTAACTTGCATTACATAATTATTAAAATATAATTACTTTGTTATGTAATAATTGCATTTGATTGACATTATCTGGTTTGAGACTGTGTTTGACCTGAATAAATGGATGTTTAATTTCCACAAGACAAGAAAGTCAACCTTAACTATGGACGTGAACCTGAAATAAAAAAAAAAGGTTTGTGAATTTGGTATTATTGAAAATTTTAGGTAAAAAATAATTTAGTTATAAAAATTCAGGTCGCAAAATCCAGGTCGTAAAAATTCAGGTTGTGAATATTCAGGTTGTAAAAATTCAGCTTGTGAAAATTCAGGTCGTAAAAATTCAGGTTGTGAATATTCAGGTTGTGAATATTCAGGTTGTGAATATTCAGGTTGTGAATATTCAGGTCGTAAAATTCAGCTTGTGAATATTCAGGTTGTAAAAATTCAGCTTGTGAATATTCAGGTTGTGAAAATTCAGGTTGTGAATATTCAGGTTGTAAAAATTCAGCTTGTGAATATTCAGGTTGTGTAAATTCAGGTTGTGAATATTCAGGTTGGAAAAATTCAGCTTGTGAAAATTCAGGTCATGAAAATTCAGGTCGTGAAATTTAGATTGTGAAATTCATGACAATTTAGGTCGGGAAAATTCGGGAAAACATCCGGTGTACTTGGGGAAAAGCAAACAAGCGCAGATGTACTGTCTTCAGCCTGGCTCTGGCGACTCTGGAGAATATAGAAACTACTGGGAGAAATAGAAAAATCGGAAATGTAGTGATTGTACTTAGTTCCAAACTTTATACCACCACTTAGAAAATGTCATATCTGAGATTATATATATATAAACACACTCCGTGATAAAAGACGCCCCTCCCGATGAGCTTGAGGTGTTTTGTTATTGGCCAGATGCAAGTTTGATTACATCTGCGCTTGTTTGTTTTTCCTGAGTACCGCAGATGTTTCCCCGAATTTTCACTACCTGAAATTATTGTAACTGAATTATTTTTACCTAAAATTCCAAGACCTGAATTTAAAATACCAAAATAAATTGCAGGCCAAATTTTCAATAACACCAAATTTCACACTCCTTTCTTTCTTTTCTTTTCTTTTTTTTCTTTTTTTTTTATACATAAACATAATTTTAGGTTCAAGTTCTGGTGACACTGATTTCTCTTACAAGCATATATGTGGTACTGATTGACTGTTCACAATCTACCATCAGGTTTTCAATGTTAAATAATAGGTTCATCCTGGTTTTGGACTAAAGGAAGAGATTAATTGACATTCTATCTTATTATATCACTCGTTTTAATCGGTGGCTTTGTATTCGGACCACACTGTGTGCATGAGTGGGGCCGTAGGTGTGGAAGTGGGTGAGTTAGAGCAATTATGTGGTTGTTTTGGTTTCTTTCTGTATTTACACTGCCTGTGTGGGGTCACGCTGCCTTCTGTTAAATCAGATTTTATTTCTGTAAGCTCTGTCTTTGTGCCTCGGGTATCTTTATCTTCAGTGCTGAGCTCAGCTGTCAGCAGTACAGGTTTAATGATTATGTCTAAATAATGATTTGACATTGGACATGCTGAAGCTTTTCTGGTCCACAGATGGTTTCAGTGCTCTGACATTGGAGAAAGCCTTTAGTCCTGAACTAACGCTGTCGCTAGTACTGTGACTCATATTTCCAGGTGTGACATCTTAATTAAAATTCAAGCTTTGAAGTGATGTGTTACTGCAGAGCGATGAAGAGAATGATCATGTGTGTTAAAACGTTCCAGCTTGGCGTTCCCAGGACGCTGGCTGGTCATTGTACAGGCTTTAGTGTATACAAAGCTCCATCTGAAGGTCATGACCATGTGGGGGGTGGAAGTGAGCTTTTAGCAATTAGACATTTTCAGATCTCAGGGTGTATGAGTGTGTGTGTGTGTGGGGGGAGGTCGGGGGGCGTGATTTAGAGCATCAAAGCAGAGAGACGCCACATGTGCTCGGCTTGAGCCTGACGGCTGTCTGGCCTCTCTCAGCACCCGGGCTGGAAACTGTAGAGAGCACTGTGGCCATATGGTGTTAGAGTCATCCTGGGTAATGGGTCATTCTGTCCACACACACACACACTCACACACTCTCTCACACACACACACACACACACACACACACAGGTTTGTCTTACTATATTAGTGAGGTCATCCATAGGTTTCTATTGAGCTTTGTTTTACTGTAACTAAATAATACTTCACCTGCACCTAAGCTTAACCCTAACCTCAACCTTAGTACTTATATAACACTACACCAACACCTAACCTTAACCTTACTATCCAAAAGACTAATTTTCTGCTCTATTAGATTTTTTTTTTTGTTTTTTTAACTTGATTTTTGGAGAAAATGATGTGCTAAAGTGAGGACCAGCTAAATGTCCTCACTATACCAAAAAAATCAGACTGTCCTATACTAGTGATGAGATGTGGTCCTCACAAATATATGTCTACAAGAACACACACACACAGGTTTGTGTCAGGACATATAGTCATTCATATGCCCCGTTTAGCTTAA
Organism: Megaleporinus macrocephalus; assembly: GCA_021613375.1. Lineage (NCBI taxonomy): Eukaryota > Metazoa > Chordata > Actinopteri > Characiformes > Anostomidae > Megaleporinus > Megaleporinus macrocephalus. Next base: position 6,280,610 of record CM038721.1, on the reverse strand, counting down.
ATATATATAAGACCTGTATGTAAAACTAATTTTTGTATTATGTCAGTACCTATATCGTCGCCATCCAATGAAAAACGTGCATCTCCATTTTTGTTGATTTTGAATTTTCTACATCATTGTCTGAAAGTTTCATGATGAACGTACCCATAGAAATGCTCTAAAATAGCTTGGAAAAAAATTCTGGTTCCATCGACTTACATTAAAAGTAAAGTATCGTTGCTGTCCAATGAAAAACGTCTCCTTTTTTGTTGATTTTGAGTTTTCTACATCATTTGAACATGCCAATGATCGTTTATATTGTTTAAAAATTTCAGGATGAATGGACCCATACAAGTGCTCCAAAATAGATGGAAAAAAATTCTGGTTCCATTGACTTACATTGAAAGTAAAGCAAGTTTTGGTTCTCTCCTGTAAAGTTGTAATTTTGCAGATACTTGTTGTTCATTGGACAGCGACCATATGTTATATGCAATACATCTCTTTCTTCTCTTTCTATTTACATCTCTTTTCTAATTACAGGCTGTAGTATTTCTTTCACTCTTTACTTTGTTACTCTGTTCTTAAATGGTCAGGATCCCCAAAGGACCACCACAGAGCAGGTTTTGTTTGGGTGGTGGCTCATTCTCAGCACTGCAGTGAGACTGATGTAGTGGTGGTGTGTTAGTGTATGTTGTGCTGGTGTGACTGGTTTAGACACAGCAGTGCTGCTGCTGGAGTGTTTAAATATCTCACTGTCACTGCTGGACTGAGAATAGCTCACCAATCAAAACTATCCAGCCATCAGTGTCCTGTGGGCAGCGTCCTGTGACCACTGATGAAGGACTAGAGGAACACAAACTGTGCAGCAGCAGATGAGCTACTGTCTCTGACCAACAGGGTAGAAGTGTCTAATTGAGTGGACAGTGAGAGGACACAGTGTTTAAATATGGACTAACTCACTACTTTCTAATGATCTAAGAGTTCTGCTCGATCATATCACCGTACTAGATCACACAGATATCCTGGTCCTATACCATTTAGACACTTATAGAGCAGTAACAGGACCCAGTAACAGTCTATTCTGTAACAGACTGGTATCCAGTGTAAGGATTTAAGAATGGGAGGTGATGTGTTCCCGTTCTTCTGCTCCTAGTGAGAAACTCTGGCAGCTGCATCTTAAATCAGCTAAAGCTGTTTGATTGTCTTGTATGGAAGTCCAGCTAGGAGAGCATTACAGTAATCCATACTGCTGGAGATAAAGGTATGGATGAGTTTCTCCAGGACTGGTTTAGATAGAAGATCTCTAATCCTGTTGATGCTTATAAGGTGATAAAATGCTGATTTGGTAACGGCTTTAACATGACTTCTAAAACTGAGATCAGAGTCTATTAGTACACCAAGGTTACGAGCTAGCTCTGTAGATTTCAGGGTTCTGGAATTTAGATATACAGCTAGTTTGCCTCTCAAGCCTATTCCCGAATAAAACAAGCTCTGCTTTGTCTTTGTTCAACTGCAGAAAGTTTTGACCAGTCTATCAGTGATGTGCTCAAGGCACTTGCACAGTAAGTCAAGAGGACCATAGTTATTTGAGCTGAGGGCCAAGTAGATCCCACCATGTCCCACCAATTTGTATGATGTTAATCAGA
>CM038721.1:6228985-6273985 GCA_021613375.1 Megaleporinus macrocephalus | reverse complement strand
GTAAACGTTATAAAGAACATGTGCATGATGGAAGGATGAGGAGGATCACTGATTTAGGGGATTTTGGGGGCCACCCTTGTGTGTGCCTGCTGAAGCCATCAGACTGAAACTGTTTTGTGTGTGTGTGTGTGTGTGTGTGTGTGTGTGTGTGTGTGTGTGTGTGTGTGTGTGTGTGTGTGTGTGTGTGAGTGTGTGAGCGAGTTATAACCAGCCCGAGTCTTATAGTCACTCGACATGTCTTTACTTTACTTTTCACTTTACTTTTTTATTTATCTATCTGTCTATATCTTTCTATGTCTCTGTTTTTAGTTATTTGCCGTGTCTTTATTTTATTTTTTTACTTTTTAGCTATTCTCTTTGTTTGTCTATCTATCTATCTATCTATTAGAGATGGACTGATCAGCGTTTTTAAGGCTGATTCCGATCGGCCAATAGCCGATACCGATAGAGGGCGGGGCTATATCCCACGGCAGGACTACATGTAGTTATTATCACAAGCAAGTCATGAAACATGGTCTAAACTGGTTTGTAGCACAGGTCAAAATGTACATTTTGTATAAGGTAAATAAGCAGTAAATAAGCTGTAAATAAGCAGTAAATATGCAGTTAATAAGCCGTAAATAAGCAGTTAATAACAGTAAATAAACAGTTAATAAGCTGCAAATAAGCTGCAAATAAGCAGCAAATAAGCAGTTAATAAGCCGTAAATAAGCAGTAAATAAGCAGTAAATAAGCAGTAAATAAGCCGTAAATAAGCATTTAATAAGCAGCAAATAAACAGTTAATAAGCAGTTAATAAGCCGTAAATAAGCCAAAAATAAGCAGTTAATAAGCAGTAAATAAGCCGTTAATAAGCAGTAAATAAGCCATAAATAAGCAGTTAATAAGCAGTAAATAAGCCATAAATAAGCCGTTAATAAGCAGTAAATAAGCAGTTAATAAGCAGTAAATAAGCCATAAATAAGCTGTTAATAAGCAGTAAATAAGCCGTAAATAAGCAGTTAATAAGCAGTTAATAAGCCGTAAATAAGCCAAATATAAGCAGTAAATAAGCATTGTTTGTGTATTATAATGTGCAGAAGTGTGTAGAGCTTGTGTTGACTATATTTCCACTTAGCAAACCAACAAAAACTTGGGTTTTGCACAGCAGTGTATATCTATAGTCTCTCTCTGTATTGTGCATGTGACAGCTGTTGAGTTGACTAGTAGTATGATGCTACACCATTAGCGAAGATGCTAACTCTTGGCGCTGTCATGCCACTGAGAGCATTCAGACGGGGAGTGTGTGTGTGTGTGACTGTGCATGGCAGAGACAGATGTCATCGTCAGGACCTGAATGTGAGTGTAAGGCTTTCCCTGCTGCGTTGTGAGGCCATTAGAGCCACACGCCAGAGCACTGCAGTCAGCTTCAGTCTGCCAGCAGTCCTCCTGCCTCAGCACACACACACACAAACACACACACACACACACACACACACACACACACACACACACACACACACACACACACTGAAGCGATGTCCGCAGACGTCCACCAGCAGCTCAGGTCAGCTCATTTAATGGTGTGTGAGGCAGCAGGACGGGGATGTGTGTCTCGGTGGTGACACTGGACCGTTATGTGATCATGATACACAGCCAGTGTCACTCAGCGTTAGCCCCGCGCACGCATGCGCCCCACGCTGTCACACGCTGCGACAGATGAGTCCTCATTAAAAACTTCTGCCTGCTTTCATTGCCATTCATCAGCCGTCTCCGCCGCTATTATGTAATAATTAGAATGCTGAGTGGAGACGGATCAGCAGTAATGAAAGCTCAGGCGACTCTTCAGAGCCGTCGAGACAAACTCTCAGCGATTGGCTTGTCTGTCAACTCGGGCGAGCTTTTATGGTGATACATTCTAAGTTTGTGTGTGTGTGTGTGTGTGTGTGTGTGTGTGTGTGTGTGTGTGTGTGTGTGTGTGTGTGTGTGTGTGTTTTAACAGTGATGTAAACATTGTCGGGGTAGGGATGCCCCAAACCTGAAATTTCTGGGCCAGTTATAAAAACTGAGGTTGTTCACACTATAACACGTAGATGAAGTGCTGAGCATAACGAAAGAATAATGACTGATTGGCGTTTGGGATAAATGTGAAATGGGGTCAGTTTCATTGTTTTATTTCAGATGTAATCTCAGAGGCACAAAGTTCATGGATCATTAGAAGTTCTCCGTGTAATTAATGCCATTTTTGGTTGAGGGTGTTCACTATTCCTGTAAATAAAGCTGTTTTTAGTCGAGGCTCTATTTTTGTTGGTGTAAATCAGGACTTTTTGATTAAGGCTATATTTACTGAATGTAAATTGGATGGTTTTCGTTTAAGACTCTATTCTCCTAAGGTGGATTGGACAGTTTAAGTCTAAGACTTTATTCTCAGAACATAAATACTTTGAGACTATTCTCTGATTGGCCAGTTTTAGTTTGAGACTATTCTCTGATTGGTCAGTTTTAGTTTGAGACTATTCTCTGATTGGTCAGTTTTAGTTTAAGACTATTCTCTGAGTGTGGATTGGACAGTTTTAGTCTAAGACTTTATTCTCAGAACATAAATATTTTGAGACTATTCTCTGTTTGACCAGTTTTAGTTTGGGTCTCTATTCTCTGAGTGTAGGTTGGTCAGGTTTAGTTTGAGACTATTCTCTGGGTATAGATTGGTCAGTTTTAGTTTGAGACTATTCTCTGAGTGTAGGTTGGTCAGGTTTAGTTTGAGACTATTCTCTGGGTATAGATTGGTCAGTTTTAGTTTGAGACTATTCTCTGAGTGTAGGTTGGTCAGGTTTAGTTTGAGACTATTCTCTGAGGATAGATTGGTCAGTTTTAGTTTGAGACTATTCTCTGGGTATAGATTGGTCAGTTTTAGTTTGAGACTATTCTCTGAGTGTAGGTTGGTCAGGTTTAGTTTGAGACTATTCTCTGGGTATAGATTGGTCAGTTTTAGTTTGAGACTATTCTCTGAGTGTAGGTTGGTCAGGTTTAGTTTGAGACTATTCTCTGGGTGTAGATTGGGCAGTTTTAGTTTGAGACTATTCTCTAAGGATAGATTGGTCAGTTTTAGTTTGAGACTATTCTCTGGGTATAGATTGGCCAGGTTTAGTTTGAGACTATTCTCTGGGTATAGATTGGTCAGTTTTAGTTTGAGACTATTCTCTGAGTGTAGGTTGGTCAGTTTTAGTTTGAGACTATTCTCTGGGTGTAGGTTGGTCAGTTTTAGTTTGAGACTATTCTCTGGGTGTAGATTGGGCAGTTTTAGTTTGAGACTATTCTCTAAGGATAGATTGGTCAGTTTTAGTTTGAGACTATTCTCTGGGTATAGATTGGCCAGGTTTAGTTTGAGACTATTCTCTGAGGATAGATTGGTCAGTTTTAGTTTGAGACTATTCTCTGAGTATAGGTTGGTCAGTTTTAGTTTGAGACTATTCTCTAGGTGTAGATTGGTCAGTTTTAGTTTGAGACTATTCTCTGAGTGTAGGTTGGTCAGTTTTAGTTTGAGACTATTCTCTGGGTATAGATTGGGCAGTTTTAGTTCGAGACTATTCTCTGGGTATATATTGGTCAGGTTTAGTTTAAGACTATTCTCTGAGAATAGATTGGTCAGTTTTAGTTTGAGACTATTCTCTGGGTATAGATTGGTCAGTTTTAGTTTGAGACTATTCTCTGAGGATAGATTGGTCAGTTTTAGTTTGAGACTATTCTCTGAGGATAGATTGGTCAGTTTTAGTTTGAGACTATTCTCTGGGTATAGATTGGGCAGTTTTAGTTCGAGACTATTCTCTGGGTATAGATTGGCCAGGTTTAGTTTGAGACTACTCTCTGGGTGTAGATTGATCAGTTTTAGTTCGAGACTATTCTCTGAGTGTAGATTGGTCAGTTTTAGTTTGAGACTATTCTCTGGGTATAGATTGGGCAGTTTTAGTTTGAGACTATTCTCTGGGTATATATTGGTCAGTTTTAGTTTGAGACTATTCTCTGAGGATAGATTGGTCAGTTTTAGTTTGAGACTATTCTCTGGGTATAGATTGGTCAGTTTTAGTTTGAGACTATTCTCTGAGTGTAGGTTGGTCAGTTTTAGTTTGAGACTATTCTCTGGGTATAGATTGGTCAGTTTTAGTTTGAGACTATTCTCTGAGTGTAGATTGGTCAGTTTTAGTTTGAGACTATTCTCTGGGTATAGATTGGTCAGTTTTAGTTTGAGACTATTCTCTGAGTGTAGATTGGCCAGTTTTAGTTTGAGACTATTCTCTGGGTATAGATTGGGTCATTTACATAAGCTTAGGCTGGCAAGACTTTGTGAGTTCAGATAACTGACAGCTGTGAGTCGTATGTCAGCAAAGCTCTGTTTACCTAAAATTACTATACACCAAAACGTCCGTATCAGCCCGAATGCGAAGTGGGCCATTGAATGCGGCTCTATTCTCTGGGTGCAAAGCAGGCCGTTTCTGGATTGCAGTTCTTTTCACTACATGTGAATCTGGCCGTTGGTGGCCATCTGTCCTGCAGTAACGGAGCTCAGGGGGCCTCTCTGAAGGCCAGGTGCAGGGCCTCCTCTCGACTGGTACAGTAATTGTACCCCCGGACTATTGTTAGAATATGAGGTCATTGTCTAAGTGTGTGTGTGTAGCTGCAATCGTTGCGTCATGTTCTGAGCACCTGCTGCTAATGTGTGAGTGTGTGTGTGTGTGTGTGTGAGACAGCACTATTCATAATGAGTGTTCTGTCAGACTAGCTTTCTTTATTCATAACTAGAGACACTCTGAGACTGAAGCTGAGTAATAAATTATACACCTTTTGGTTTGACTGCTCTGACTGTATTACAAATTGTATGAGGCTCAATCAAATTCTTAATTTGATTCAAAATAAACTTGTTATTAAGAAGAATATGGCGTTTGTTTTTGTAACTGCTAGGGTCTATACAATATGTTACATTATGGCTTCATATCTTTTTAGTATCTTGATTATTTCTGTGGCACATGATGCCGGGGTGAATTGAGTTGACGGACTGATGTGTAAACAGGCAACACATTATATACTTTTAACGACCTAATGCCGAAAAGAAAGAAATTAACAACCTTCCTGGCCGGTCACTGCGAGGACAGTATGAGTTGTCGACCCTTCAAAGAGAACGTGAGGTAACAAATGCGTGAAGAGTTTTACTTTCACAGACATAATTTAAACTACAGTCACGATGAGCTGTGATTAGCGCTTATCCATTAGCATATTTGTAGCGCGCCCTAGTGTTGTAGCTGTTAAATTCTATATGGATGTTATTGTGTTATATCAGTGATCTGAGGCTCGTTGTTCTCTGTCCAGAGAAACACATGCATCTCCAATTTTGTACAATTTATTTTTTTTAATTTTTTATTACAATTAAATGTTTCTATGTTAGTTGAACGCAGCAGCTGCCGTTTACATTGTGTAACAATTTCATGATGAATGGACCAATGGAAATGTTTCAGAATAGTATGGAAAGCATTCTGGTTCCATTGACTTACATTGAAAGTAAAGGCGGTTTTTGTCCTCTCCTGTAAAGTTTTTGGAGGTACTTGTTTTTCTGTGGACAGGGACATTATGTGCTCCAGGCGCTCTGCCCTCCTATTGGTCTAAGTTTCCTAGTTAGATGTAGGAGACATCTAACTAGGAAAAGTACAAAAAATTCAGGCATGCTATGCATCACTGTTCTTTGAATATGTCATGCTATACAACTCATATTCAGGTCCATCGCTGGGAATTAGTCATATACAACAAAATTGGGTGAAATTCGTGTAGTCTGATCCCAGAATAACAAGATAGAAATGTGGAACTAAATAAAAAATATCAGTAATGCATTTTGTTGAAAAGCTTTATTGAGAGGATCCCAATTATAACCAACACTAATTGCTAATGCTAATAAAGTAATTTCATGTACACTGTTTAGTTATGTTGAAACTGAGAATAAGGTTCAATCAGAGAACAAGCAGTGCCATTACAGCAATGTCTTATGTAGAAATCTGTTTTTAAACCATTGCTTCGATATTGCTTCATCACTTTCACCACAGTAGCTGGCTTTGCCATGTTAACATTAAGCTAGTGGGGTTAGCTTGAAGCTAAGGGGGTTATATGGGTTTTTGTATCAGCTCTAGATTAAATACAGTCCTTTTAGCTCATAACAAGGATGTAAGTAACGTTCTTCACCTTTTATGTCTCAGTTTTTCTTATGTAACGCTTTTTAAAAGACTTAAACTTAAAGTCTGTCTAAGAATTGTTGTGTTAGCTTATTAGCCAGTAAGCTTTCTGATACGTGGCCGTTTTAATAGTGAGGCCAGAATCCAGTTACAAAAATAATACACTGTGTAAACCAGTTGACGAGTCTGTCAGGAGCAAACAGTGATTTTTACCTTTCAGTTTGATGCGTTCAATGGACACAAATTTTTACCCCAACAACTGAGCTCTTTCACTGAGTCATTATGAAGCCTCATTGCCGTGTCTGCTGAAGCTCTGCACTATTTACGCTTGGGGCATAAACACTTCTGTTCCCCAACCAGATATTTCAGCCATAATCATAAAACATAGTTGTTGCATGAGAAATAAGGTGAATCATTTCTCTCTCTTTTAAAAAAAAAAAAGAATTATTAAATTCGCCACCCAGAAAACATTAGGTGACATGACCACACATGAATTACAGAGCAATATTAAAAAGAAAGCATGTTTACAAACTAGTCTTTGTACCGGCTGTAAACACCTGTTTAGAGTGACACCAGCTTTCTTAGTAAACTGAATATATACACCACTCAGAACTGACAGGTGTTCCCAGATTTTTGAAAGGGCTGCTGACCTTGGCATTGCACCATGAAGGTCACTCGGGGTCTTATGGATGGATGGATGGATGGATGGATAGATAGATAGATAGATAGATAGATAGATAGATAGATAGATAGCATTGCACCATGAAGGTCACTCAGGGTCTTCTGATTGGATGGATGGATGGATGGATAGATAGATAGATAGATAGATAGATAGATAGATAGATAGATAGATAGATAGATAGATAGATAGATAGATAGATAGATAGATAGATAGCATTGCACCATGAAGGTCACTCTGGGTCTTATGGATGGATGGATGGATGGATGGATGGATGGATGGATGGATAGATAGATAGATAGATAGATAGACAGATAGATAGCATTGCACCATGAAGGTCACTCAGGGTCTTCTGATTGGATGGATGGATGGATGGATAGATAGATGGATAGATAGATGGATAGATAGATGGATAGATAGATAGATAGATAGATAGATAGATAGATAGATAGATAGATAGATAGATAGATAGATAGATAGATAGCATTGCACCATGAAGGTCACTCTGGGTCTTCTGATTGGATGGATAGATAGATAGATAGATAGATAGATAGATAGATAGATAGATAGATAGATAGATAGATAGATAGCATTGCACCATGAAGGTCACTCTGGATCTTATGGATGGATGGATGGATAGATAGATAGATAGATAGATAGATAGATAGATAGATAGATAGATAGCATTGCACCATGAAGGTCACTCTGGGTCTTATGGATGGATGGATGGATGGATAGATAGATAGATAGATAGATAGATAGATAGCATTGCACCATGAAGGTCACTCAGGGTCTTCTGATTGGATAGATGGATGGATAGATAGATAGATAGATAGATAGATAGATAGATAGATAGATAGATAGATAGATAGATAGATAGATAGATAGATAGCATTGCACCATGAAGGTCACTCTGGGTCTTATGGATGGATGGATGGATGGATGGATGGATAGATAGATGGATAGATAGATAGATAGATAGATAGATAGATAGATAGATAGATAGATAGATAGATAGATAGATAGATAGATAGATAGATAGCATTGCACCATGAAGGTCACTCTGGGTCTTATGTATGGATGGATGGATGGATGGATAGATAGATAGATAGATAGATAGATAGATAGATAGATAGATAGATAGATAGCATTGCACCATGAAGGTCACTCAGGGTCTTCTGATTGGATAGATGGATAGATAGATAGATAGATAGATAGATAGATAGATAGATAGATAGATAGATAGATAGATAGATAGATAGATAGATAGATAGATAGCATTGCACCATGAAGGTCACTCTGGGTCTTATGGATGGATGGATGGATGGATGGATGGATGGATGGATGGATAGATAGATAGATAGATAGATAGATAGATAGATAGATAGATAGATAGATAGATAGATAGATAGATAGATAGATAGCATTGCACCATGAAGGTCACTCTGGGTCTTATGGATGGATGGATGGATGGATAGATAGATAGATAGATAGATAGATAGATAGATAGATAGATAGATAGATAGATAGATAGATAGATAGATAGATAGATAGATAGATAGCATTGCACCATGAAGGTCACTCAGGGTCTTCTGATTGGATGGATGGATGGATGGATAGATAGATAGATAGATAGATAGATAGATAGATAGATAGCATTGCACCAGGAAGGTCACTCAGGGTCGGATGGATGGATGGATGGATACTTTATTGACATGACATTTAAGGAAATCTTTTTTTTTTTCAAGCCCAACTATTTTGCAGTGTTAATAAATCAGACCAGACTTTTTTATTTAGAATTTTCTAGAACAAAATGATCTTTTTCACTACTTTACTTAATGTGCATATATGTTTGGTGACATTATTTGTATATAGGATAATAACAGACAGAGAATATGCTCATTATATTGTTCGCCCACAGCTCCACATCTGCACACCTGATTGCAATAGCTTCCTTCATTGTGTTTCCAGTGTCTGTACTTATTTAAGTGTCTTCAAATGGTGAAAAGGCCTTTATCTCCCGCTCAGTTCATTTGGAAAGAAATATTCCACTTTCTTCTCCATTATTTTTCCTTGACCTGTGAGTAGTTACAGTTTCATTTCATGCTGGCACAGCTTAGAAGCAATCTTGGTTTTTAATGTGTGTTTTCCAGCCCAGTAAGTTAAAACTTAGATTAGTTTTTCCGGTGTACTTTCACTCCTGCTCCTGCACATCTCTAAAGCACCAGTCGTAAATTCTGGAGCACTCCATCCACTTCCTGAACGTCTTCTAATCATTGGCATGCGTGTTTGTGTTTCTCTAAGGTGATCTCCAGCGACCCGTTCTGGGTCCCCACCACGGAGGAGGAATACCTGCACTTCGGAGAAAAGGCTGATTCGGCCAATCAGGCGCTGAAGTACATGAACGCTGTTCGGAAGCGCAAGGGACTTTACGTGGAGGAGAAGATTGTGGAACATGCCGAGAAGCAGCGAACGCTCAGCAAGAACAAATGAACTGCGTACTCGTTCATTCGCTCGTTCCTTCATTTCTCTCCAGTATAGTGACCCATTCAGTCCAACTTTACGCTGAGTTTTTATAACATATTATTGCAGCTAGCGATGCACCAAAAAAAAACATTCTAGGCCAAAACCGGAATTTGAGATGCAGTATGTCAAAAAACAACTATAAAAAAGCTAGAACACAAAACTTCACAGTATCATAAAGCCCACACAGAAGAAGAGGGCTTGTGTCCTCACTCATTCAAACTTTTCAAAAGTATGTGAATGCTGGGAAAATGTAAATCTTACTGTCACAAATATTGTCACAAATTTTTGTGTGGATCTCATACAATCGCTGTTCAAAGAAAAACACTGGACAGCAACAATATATATGTATATATATACATACACTTGGGACACATTAGCAACTTTAAAGCATTGGACAGCGACAATATGTACATACTATATATATATATATATATATATATATATATATATATATATATATATATATATATATATACCTCAGAAACTTGGAACACCTTAGCAACTACCTGGAACACCTTAGCAACTACCTGGAACACCATACTACAGCAAATATATAAATAAATTAAATATAAATTAAATAAGTAAGTACAATTATTATATTATTACATTACATTACATATTTATATACACACTTGGGACACCTTAGCAACTACCTGGAACACCATACTACAGCAAAGATATGAATAAAAATAAATCTCCAAAATGGCAACTTTAAAGCATTGGACAGCAACAATATGTACATACTATATATATATATATATATATATATATATATATATATATATATATATATATATATATATATATATGTCCTATAAACTAAAGTTATAAGCAATTATTAGATTATTTGGTGTAGTGATTAATTAACTGGTCTCTCAGGGAACAATTGCTCAGATAGCTCTGGAACTTGAGTTTAGCGGTGCAGCTAATAGATGGTCAGTTACAGGAGAATTAGTGCCTAAACTGAACTCAGCACCGTGTTGGACTGAACTGAGTGTTTGGCTGTAATTTTTTCTTTTTCTTTTTTTTTCTTCTTTTATTTAGTTTTATTTATAAGTGGCCTAATGTGTGGTGAGCGGTGATGATTGCTGAGTGATTTGTCCCTTTATCCCTTCTCGAGTTAGCCCAGTTTTGGATCTGGGTTTCATCTTTTCGTTTACTCTGCATGCTATTAAAAAGCCTCCCAGATGACCGGAGACGCTTGCATAATTCACTAGCTCGGCCCTCTTAACTGTGCGGTGGCTTCGAGAGATGACTTCTCCCATTTGCTCCCCCGTGGATTCCAGCATACGACCCATCAGAATTTCAGCCTGTGAACGTAAATATTATGATATTTGGAAATTAGGAGGGTTTAAATGATGATTAAATGATGAGACGCAAGCCGGTTTCTCTCTGAATTCACTGCCATCAGAATAGACTGGGAAACAAATCGGAGGTGCAGCCAGCTGCTGTAATTTAGGTTTGAATCCCAGCTGTTCCCTGTGCAGCCTGTTAATAGAAACCTTCAAGCAAAGTTTTCCTCCTTTACTTCCAACTAGTCAATCAGCCAAGTTTCTTTAGTTATGCTTTGGACACACGTAGTTATGTAGCCAGCAAACACCAATTAGCATCTAAAACATCACACACTCAGGGTGCACTCACACTAGGCTCTGTCATCCAGGCCCAGGCACGGTTCCCTGCCGAAGCACAGTTCGTTTGACTAGTGTGATCGCTCTGAACTGTGCCCGGGCCCGGCCCAGTCAACCGTGCCCGGGCCTGCTTGAAGAGGTGGGCCAGGGCACAATTTGCTTGGACTCGGAGTCCATTTGCTTAGAGCCTTGTGTGATTGGTTCATTTTACTGGAACTCAAACATGACGTCAGTGATGTGACACTCATGTTAAACAATCATGAACTCTATCGTGTTAAGCGAGCGCTTCTTTTCCAAGGTCTCGTTGTCATGACGTAAGCGTGCTCGGGCGCGGATTGATAAAGGCTGTGTGAGTGCAGGCCAGCGGGGGAGGGGGGATAACCGGGCCCCAACACGGAACGAGCAAACCGGGCCTAGTGTGAGTACGCTCTAACGCTGCATTTACACTGCTCCGTCGCATCCCATCCCATTCATTTTCAATGGGGAGCGTTGGTTGCATCAGACAGGGCCACGCGGTGCATCATGGGTCCGGCACGTCGAGTTCGGGGGGATGCAATGTGACGAAAAGTTCTGCTGAGACAAACTTTATGCAAATAAATCAGACAAACGCAATGCATCTATCCAGTGAGAAGAGGGCGGGTGGTCGTGCGATGAGCGTCCTCAACATATGAAATATTCGTTTCATATTCAGAACTGAATTAAAACACCATCTTTTATATTTGCATCTGATTCAAATCTATAAAATGATGTAAATATGGTATAAAAAAGCTGATGTTGAGCACAAGCATTAATCACCACTGCCCTGTTACCCCTGGAAACGCACATACCTGATTCCATTGGAGGACACAGGGAACACCCTTGTTACGCCCACGTGCGGCCAGCTGAAGAGGGAGGGAGTGCGTTCACATTCGTCAACGCAACAGAGCAGTGTAAATGCAGCGTAAGACCTGTGTGGAGTTGTTCTGTAGTCTATTAACTGTATTTGGCCACACCCACTTTCAAGCATGTGTTTCTTCCGCCTGTGTTAGAACTTCCGGTCAGCTAACCAAAATGAATACAGTTACATGGGAGGAGACCAGAGAGACATTAAGAAGTTCTAATGGGACAACACTGTCTCCTCCGAGGTTAATAACACAGTGGGTGGGTGATATGAGAAGATGGTCTGAGGTTAATAACACAGTGGGTGGGTGATATGAGAAGGTCGTCTGAGGTTAATAACACAGTGGGTGGGTGATAGGAGAAGGTGGTCTGAGGTTAATAAAACAGTGGGTGGGTGATATGAGAAGGTGGTCTGAGGTTACTTATGGAGACATGTTTAATTACTCTGTACTCTTGGAAGGTGTAGACGGTTCAGCAATGAAAAACTATAAAAGTACTGAAGCGTATCAGTACCTGCACAGTGGGAAGGTGGGCGTGTCCTCCTACACACAGACGGTGAGTTTATATTTCTGAAAGCTGGTTAAACCCAAGTCCAGTCAGCTGCCCGAGCCACTCTGCGTGGGTGTTAGTTACAGTCCAGATAGCCTAGCGCGGTGGACACTGATCAGAAAACAGTTACTAAACTGATAGTCTCACCAGCACCCGACACGTCTGCTTCCTCGGAGCTTCATAAGTGAGACATTTCTCTGGATAAGGAAGCTCTGGTGCTGGTTCTCCTCCACAGAATGGTAAGAGCAGACATACGGAGGTTTGGGTGGATGTTTTAAATTTAGAGCTTCAGTCAAAGACGCAGGTGGTCTTCTTTGGAAGGCGGCCCCCCAACACTCTGATCTTTATGTGCTGTGTTCGTAACTCTGTTGTTCAAGCCAAGTTTTCCTCTTCTTCCAATTACTGACTCCCTCTAACTGAACGTTATGCTATTTATTTTATATGTTTGTTGTCGTTTTGCTTGTAATTAGTATCAACGTATCTGCGGTCGCACCGGAGGTTCTAACACAAAGTAAACCAAGATGGCCCCCCCAGTCTTGTCAAGGAAAATAGCATGAATAGTAGACTTGCTTCTGTGGATTCTGACACTGTATGTTGTGCTGTTATCTATAAACTTGGACTAAAATACAGGCGGAATCCAGGTTTCAGTATTGCTGCTACTGTATTTAGCTGTGCTGAGGCAGCATACAGTGGTAGAAACCATACAAGTCTGAGTCTGTTACATATTTTATCACACGGGTTTGGTTGTGAGGCTAGTTTGTGGGGTATAAACTTAAACCGGTGTCCGTTCCCCGCATTGGCCAGGTATCTATGCAAAGAACCAACTGCGTTTGGGTTCATTCCTGGTTGACGTTTTGCTTTAACCTCAAAGTACCCTGTCTGAGGATCTCCATCCCTCCAAATGGGAAATTCTGCCACACTCAATTGAATGAGAGCTGATGAATGATATAAAAATAAAAAGAATTCTATTTCCGTCGTACATGGTCCTGAATAAACGAATCAGTCTGATGCTGTCGAGTCGTGTTAAACGGTCCTGTGTAATCACTCACACACTTCTTGGCTGTTTTAGGAGAAATCTGGGTTCGGTTATGATGCTACAACGCTCTTAGTGTTTCAGAATGGGTGATGTTCATATCCCTCTTTTTTCGGCAAAGCTGGGGATCTTAATATGGAAAGATAAACATCATACACGGAGAAGTGAAATTACAGAACTTCACATTTCATTTCTTATTATAAACAGACATGTTTTTCTTTTCTTTGATAAAAGCATACCGCATCTCCACAGGGCGTGTGGTGTTTTTACAGCAAGTTCTAAATCTGTTCATGGAGAGCATGTTTCAGAGTTAGACTTTTTGGCCTTAGATAGAGGAGAACAGAGCACACCTTCAATTATTTAAAACAGATGAGTCATTTGACCAGGAGTACTCAAACTTATGCATGTGACTGTATGTGGTATTCAGTGTAACAAGACTTAATGAACTAGTCCTGTGGTATTGAGTGCTGGTGAGCATGTTAGATACAGGAGAACAAGGCATATGTTTGTTTGTTTGTTTGTTTGTTTTATAAGTTATTTCCTAAATTATTTAAACCAGATTAATCATTTGTCCGGGGGGGCAAACAGTATGAAACTGGTATTCAGGGTATCAGACTTGATGGCATAGTTTTTGATTTAAATATAATTAAATTGAATTCGAAAGCCAAATAAGCTGATAAATCCAAATATGTGTGTATGAAAACATTACACGTTAAACGTTTTAGATACACTACCAGTCAAACGTTTTAGATACACTACCAGTCAAACCTTTTAGTACACTACCAGTCAAACGTTTTAGATACACTACCAGTCAAACCTTTTAGTACACTACCAGTCAAACGTTTTAGATACACTACCAGTCAAACGTTTCAGAACACCACCAGTCAAACGTTTTAGATACACTACCAGACAAACGTTTTAGTAACACTACCAGTCAAACGTTTTAGATACACTACCAGTCAAACGTTTCAGAACACCACCAGTCAAACGTTTTAGATACACTACCAGACAAACGTTTCAGAACACCACCAGTCAAACGTTTTAGATACACTACCAGTCAAACGTTTTAGTAACACTACCAGTCAAACGTTTTAGATACACTACCAGTCAAACGTTTTAGATACACTACCAGACAAACGTTTTAGATACACTACCAGTCAAACGTTTTAGTACACTACCAGTCAAACGTTTCAGAACACCACCAGTCAAACGTTTTAGATACACTACCAGTCAAACGTTTTAGTACACTACCAGTCAAACGTTTTAGATACCCTACCAGTCAAACGTTTTAGTACACTACCAGCCAAACGTTTTAGTATACTACCAGTCAAACGTTTTAGTACACTACCAGTCAAACGTTTTAGATACACTACCAGTCAAACGTTTTAGTACACTACCAGTCAAACGTTTTAGTACACTACCAGACAAACGTTTTAGTACACTACCAGTCAAACGTTTTAGATACACTACCAGTCAAACGTTTTAGTACACTACCAGTCAAACGTTTTAGTACACTACCAGTCAAACGTTTTAGATACACTACCAGCCAAACGTTTTAGATACACTACCAGCCAAACGTTTTAGATACACTACCAGTCAAACGTTTTTGATACACTACCAGCCAAACGTTTTAGATACACTACCAGTCAAACGTTTTAGTACACTACCAGTCAAACGTTTTAGTACACTACCAGTCAAACGTTTTAGATACACTACCAGCCAAACGTTTTAGATACACTACCAGTCAAACGTTTTAGTACACTACCAGTCAGACGTTTTAGATACACTACCAGCCAAACGTTTTAGATACACTACCAGTCAAACGTTTTAGATACACTACCAGTCAAACGTTTTAGTATACTACCAGTCAAACGTTTTAGTACACTACCAGTCAAACGTTTTAGATACACTACCAGTCAAACGTTTTAGATACACTACCAGTCAAAGGTTTTAGATACACTACCAGTCAAACGTTTTAGTATACTACCAGTCAAACGTTTTAGTACACTACCAGTCAAACGTTTTAGATACACTACCAGTCAAACGTTTTAGTACACTACCAGTCAAACGTTTTAGTACACTACCAGACAAACGTTTTAGTACACTACCAGTCAAACGTTTTAGATACACTACCAGTCAAACGTTTTAGTACACTACCAGTCAAACGTTTTAGTACACTACCAGTCAAACGTTTTAGTACACTACCAGACAAACGTTTTAGTACACTACCAGTCAAACGTTTTAGTACACTACCAGTCAAACGTTTTAGATACACTACCAGTCAAACGTTTTAGATACACTACCAGTCAAACGTTTTAGATACACTACCAGTCAGACGTTTTAGTACACTACCAGTCAAACGTTTTAGATACACTACCAGACAAACGTTTTAGATACACTACCAGTCAAGCGTTTTAGATACACTACCAGTCAAACGTTTTAGAATTGTTTCAAAACTTTTGACTGGTAGTGTACATAAAAAAAAAAATTATCAGAGAAAAAAAGCTGCGCCAAACATTACTAAGTATCACTTGGTTGAGAGTATCAATTGGTTTGCATTACTGTTACTAATTGCTTATTGGTTATCATTATTACTACTGAGGGCTGATTGCTCAACAGTACTGCTACTAAGTATGGATTGGTTGGCAAACTGTTACTGAGGGCTGAATGGTTAGCATTAAGAACATTATGAGAAACATTATGGGAAATGTTTTTATAGTGCAGAAATAAGATTTCTGATGAATCTTAGGGAGATTGCTATAATTAATGAACTTAACTACATACAAACAATATCTGTTATATTTTACCCCATAATGGATTGTGCCCCGTACTCCCCGTTTCTCTTGTCAGCTGCTGGCAGGGTTTGTTTCTGGTCCTCCTCTACGTACATTTGGCCTTTCTGATCTCTAACGTGTTTTTTTCTCTCATAGCCATCTGGTGTAGTGATACAGTGTAGACAACTGATCCCAGCTCAGCCACATTCCAGCCAGTAAAGTAATGCAGGGGGGGGCACTAGCCATTGACCTCCATGTTGCATTTAGCTAATGGAGCTAATTTAGCGGAGAGGATGGCTTTAGACTGCCGAGCAGACAAATCCAGATAAGACCCTGGTGATACATCAGATAACACACTGAACTGATGTGGTTGGGAAGAGCCTCTTTGAGCTGCCATTAAACTCCTGATCTCATTAGTCAGTTTTTCAGACTTGTCATAATCAGCTTTACACAGCAGGGAGTGATTACTTTTAGCCATGCTTATCTTAGAACTGCACAATACACACAAAGAGTGTTATTACAGTGTGATTGCTGTAAGACTAGCAGAATGTTAAAACGTGATTGGTGTGTATAACAGTAGTTCTGTAAAATCAAGAGATGAAATCAGGAATTGTGATTGGTTTAGATTTGAAAGAGAACACTGGGGTCATGTATACAGTAGCATACCTGCTATCTGCTGATTGAGTAGCATTCTTGATACTCAGTACTGAGCAATTGACATTACTGTTACTGAGTGCTGATTGGTTAGCATTACTGTTACTGATTGTTGATTGGTTAGCATTACTGTTACTGATTGTTGATTGGTTAGCATTACTGTTACTGAGTGCTTATTGGTTAGCATTACTGTTACTGAGTGCTGATTGGTTAGCATTACTGTTACTGATTGTTGATTGGTTAGCATTACTGTTACTGATTGTTGATTGGTTAGCATTACTGTTACTGAGTGCTTATTGGTTAGCATTACTGTTACTGATTGTTGATTGGTTAGCATTACTGTTACTGAGTGCTTATTGGTTAGCATTACTGTTACTGATTGTTGATTGGTTGGCATTACTGTTACTGATTGTTGATAGGTTAGCATTACTGTTACTGATTGTTGATAGGTTAGCATTACTGTTACTGATTGTTGATAGGTTGGCATTACTGTTACTGATTGTTGATAGGTTAGCATTACTGTTACTGATTGTTGATAGGTTAGCATTACTGTTACTGATTGTTGATAGGTTGGCATTACTGTTACTGATTGTTGATAGGTTAGCATTACTGTTACTGATTGTTGATAGGTTGGCATTACTGTTACTGATTGTTGATTGGTTAGCATTACTGTTACTGATTGTTGATAGGTTAGCATTACTGTTACTGATTGTTGATAGGTTAGCATTACTGTTACTGATTGTTGATAGGTTAGCATTACTGTTACTGATTGTTGATAGGTTGGCATTACTGTTACTGATTGTTGATTGGTTAGCATTACTGTTACTGATTGTTGATAGGTTGGCATTACTGTTACTGATTGTTGATAGGTTAGCATTACTGTTACTGATTGTTGATAGGTTAGCATTACTGTTACTGATTGTTCATAGGTTGGCATTACTGTTACTGATTGTTGATGGGTTAGCATTACTGTTACTGATTGTTCATAGGTTGGCATTACTGTTACTGATTGTTGATGGGTTAGCATTACTGTTACTGATTGTTGATTGGTTGGCATTACTGTTACTGATTGTTGATAGGTTGGCATTACTGTTACTGATTGAATAGCATTACTTTTACTTATTGCTACTGAGTGCTGATTGGTTGGCTTTACTGTTACTGAGTGCTGATTGGTTAGCATTACTGTTACTGAGTGCTGATTGGTTAGCATTACTGTTACTGATTGTTGATAGGTTAGCATTACTGTTACTGATTGTTGATAGGTTAGCATTACTGTTACTGATTGAATAGCATTACTTTTACTTATTGCTACTGAGTGCTGATTGGTTGGCTTTACTGTTACTGAGTGCTGATTGGTTAGCATTACTGTTACTGATTGTTGATAGGTTAGCATTATTGTTACTGATTGTTGATAGGTTAGCATTACTGTTACTGATTGAATAGCATTACTTTTACTTATTGCTACTAAGTGCTGATTGGTTGGCTTTACTGTTACTGAGTGCTGATTGGTTCGAATTACTGTTACTGAGTGCCGATTGGTTGGCATTATTGTTACTGAGTGCCGATTGGTTGGCATTACTGCTACTGAGTGCTGATTGTTTGGCTTTACTGCTACTGAGTGCTAATTGGTTTGCTTTACTGCCACTGAGTGCTGATTTGGTTGAAATTACTATAAAAGAGTGTTGGTTGTATGGCATTGCTGGTTGGTTAGCATTACTGTCACTGATTGGAAAGCATAATTTTTGTGTTGAGTGTTGATTGGTTGACATGACTGTTACTGATTGCTGATTGGTTGGAATTACTATTACTGAGTGCTCATTGGTTGGCATTACTATTGCTGAGTGCTGATGGATTAGCATTACTGCTACTAAGTGCTTATTGTTTGCATTACTATTCCTGAGTGCCGATTGGTTGGCTTTACTGCTACTGAGCGCTGATTGGTTGGAATGTCTGTTACTGAGTGCTGATTGGTTGTCATTAGTGCCACTGGGTGCTTATTGGTCAGCAGAATTGCTGCTGAGTGCCAATTGGTTGGCATTACTGTTACTGAGTGCTGATTGGTTTGCATTACTGCTACTAAGTGCTTATTGTTTGCATTTCTATTCATGAGTGCTGATTGGTTCGAATTACTGTTACTGATTGCTGATTTGTTGGCATTACTGCTACTGAGTGCTGAATGGTTGGCATTACTGTTGCTGAGTGCTGATTGGTTAGCATTACTGCTACTAAGTGCTTATTGTTTGCATTGCTATTCCTGGGGGCTGATTGGTTGGTTTTACTGCTACTGCATGCTGATTGGTTGGAATGTCTGTTACTGAGTGCTGATTGGTTGTCATTAGTGCTACTGGGTGCATATTGGTCAGCAGTACGGCTACTGAGTGCTAGTTGGTTTGCATTACTGTTACTGAGGGCTGATTGGTTAGCATTACTGCTACTAAGTGCTTATTGTTTGCATTACTATTCCTGAGTGCTGATTGGTTGGCATTGCTGTCACTGGGTGCTGTTTGTTATTACAGATATTACTGAGATACTGAGATATTACTATTGAGAGCTGTGGGATGCTGTTGAAAGTACTCTAGATGTTTAAACAGCACAGACTAGCAAAATGTGGGAACAGGTTTTAGAGGGGGCGTATCCTTGTAAATTGTCCACAGACATTTGTTGTTGTTATGAGATGATCTGACTATACGCAAGACTAGAATCGGCCCTGCTGCTCCCACCACACAGCAAAAACCATTGTGATTGGTTTAAGGGTCAATTAGCATACTGACAGTACAGTGATTAGCACTATAGGTTGTACAGCCCCGACATATTCCAGAGCAATTTTTGAAATGATGGGTTGCGGAACTGTGTTTATTTGTATGTACGACAGGCTTGTAGAAAAATTAAGCCCCCAATACTCGTCTGAGAGCTGGAGGCAATTAAATGATATCTGTCACACCGCCAACAAGTTGAATAAGCGGTTTGTTTATATAAACGCGCTGTTGGCTCAGTTAAGGCTGAATGAATACCACAACAGTAAAATTGAGTGTGTGGATCAGTAATGCCTCCAGTGCACAGCTGTCTGAAGTCAAGCATATGTATTACACTGTTGAGTATGTGAAGGATTATCAGTGCGCTGGGAAATAAGTGCTCTCAGCAGAAGTAGAACTATATATATATATATATATATATATACTTCACACGCTGAAGGGGTGGCTAGCATTGTGTTTCTGAACACAGATAAAGAGCTTTTTCACACTGCAGTGTATATAGGCCTCTTTCCAGTGGGGGGTGGAGGGGGACTATCAGACCCCAGGTTTTTTCATGACTTACTTGAGCTAGCCTAGAAAAAATGGCTAAATGATGCACTTTCACCCTGTAGGGGTCCTGAAGTGGGTGGTAAAGATATAATAATATTTAAGTGAATGATATAAGTATAATAATAATAATAAAGAGTGTTCAGGGTCAAACTTTAGTGTTTATAGTGCCAAAACAAGACCAAACCACTAGCTTGAAGCTATAACTGACGTTTTTGTAGGTTGACTACTGCAGTTATTTCCTTTAATATGAAGCTCTGTTGCGCTTCGGTTGCACCTGGTGGTCTTTAATGTCCTCTTGGTCTTGTGCCACCCCCTTTGTTCTATGGTAGCTTGTATATTAGCCCACTGTGGTATGATACAGCTCTGCTCAGTTTGATTTTGCTACCAACTGCTAGGGTTTTTGCTAAGGTAGTCGCCTCTCAGTGTAGCTGGTGGTCAGAGTGGCAGTGACGTGAAGGGGGCCGGTACTGTTCAGAGGAGCCCGATGATGGCAGCAGGACAAAAGAAAGCTGAAAAAAGCAGAGTTTGGAAAATACTACATCACAATTCAGGTGATGAGACGATTCTGGTTGCTAAAAGGTGACACGAGGGCGATATACAGTGTTACCATACGTCAGCGGTTATCATATGTCAGAGTTTAGTAAGGTCCAGTTAGAGGAGATCTCCTCAGGCCAAGGTCTGGACCGTCATCATCGTGTGTTCTGATTCAGTGGTGTATCCTGTTTACTGAAGTAGTCTAGTATCAGCATCTTATACCATCATCTACTGAAACACCAACACATCACACATACCATTCAGTATATTTCAGTATATTTACTGTTTAAATACTGAATTAATTATTTATAAACTTCTAATAAATGTTTTACTCACTTCCATAAAAACAAGAGCTACATTAAACAAACAGAACGCTTCTGAAAAAAATAGAATCTTAGTGTTTATTTTAAGAGGCAGTAAATAAAGCAGCGTCTTCTCGTTAACTCAGCTTCATGTCTGGACCTGCTGGTTTGGAGTGAAGAATAAACACATACGTCTCTCCATTCCTGCCTCAACAGTCGCTCTTCACCTCCACTTCTCTTTATTACAGCACCTTATACTTTCTCTGACTCGCTTTATTCTCTGACTCTCCATTCCTGCCTCAACAGTCGCTCATCACCTCCACTTCTCTTTATACTTTCTCCGGCTCGCTTTATTCTCCGACTCATTTTATTCTCTGACTCGCTTTATTCTCGGACTCGTTTAATTCTCCGACTCACTTTATTCTCCGGCTCGCTTTATTCTCTGGCTCATTTTATTCTCTGACTCGCTTTATTCTCGGACTCGTTTAATTCTCCGACTCACTTTATTCTCCGGCTCGCTTTATTCTCTGGCTCATTTTATTCTCGGACTCGTTTAATTCTCCGACTCACTTTATTCTCCGGCTCGCTTTATTCTCTGGCTCATTTTGTTCTCGGACTCGTTTTATTCTCTGACTCAATTTATTCTCCAGCTCGCTTTATTCTCCGACTCATTTTATTCTCTGACTCGCTTTATTTTCTGACTCGCTTTATTCTCCGACTCGTTTTATTCTTCGACTCACTTTATTCTCCAACTTGCTTTATTTTCTGACTCGCTTTATTCTCCAACTTACTTTATTCTCCAACTCACTTTTCTCTTCGACTTGCTTTATTCTCGGACTCACTTTATTCTCGAACTCACTTTACTTTTCAACTCGCTTTATTCTCCAACTCACTTTACTCCCCGACTCACTTTATTCTCCAACTCGCTTTGTTCTCCAATTCACTTTATTCTCCAACTCACTTTACTCCCCGACTCACTTTATTCTCCAACTCACTTTACTCCCCGACTCACTTTATTCTCCAACTCACTTTACTCCCCGACTCACTTTATTCTCCAACTCACTTTACTCCCCGACTCACTTTACTCCCCGACTCGCTTTGTTCTCCAACTCACTTTATTCTTTAACTTGCTTTATTCTAAGATTCGCGTTATTCTATGCTCTGATTCTCCGAATGCAGTGCAGTATTTTTCCTTCACCTTTCGGCTCAGATCCCTTGGAATTTTGATGGAGGTGATACCAAAAACGATACCACGTACCAGCTATGCTTAATGGTGAACCAAAAAAGGTGAGTAGGGTCGATTTATCTTAAGTCGGCACCATGCAGTGAAACAACGGCAATCATATCACTGCAGTGAGTGACAACCCAGACCACCACTTCATCGCAGGGCAGACGCACATGCACGTCTGGTCCAGTTCAGCATCTCTACATCACCTTTGGACTGTGGGAGTAAAGCCATGCAAACACGAGGAGAACGTGAAGACTCCTCACAGAGGCGACCCTGGAGGCCCTGAGCGGGAATTGAACTGAGGCCCTTCTCGAGGTGATAGCACTACCCACTGCACCACCATGCCATGAATGAATGAATGAATGTATAAATAAATGAAGCAAGCAAGCATTATCAAATTGCTAAAATTCGTGCATGTGCCAAGTTTTCTTAACCATGTTCAATGTTTAGCAATTGAAATTGGATAATTGATAAGTTAGCTAACATTAGCTTACATCAAACATTCAGCTCATTATGAAGGAATAGCATGAAAACATGAAATATCTGGACACAGTTGTTCCACATTGAAACCATCTCCACCAGAACCAATGGGATTTTAGCTGCAATGTCTCCAAAAACATACTGACGAAACTTCTTCTTCAAACTTAGCTCCACACAGAATACTCAATAACAAGCTTTGTTGCTTCAATGATACATGAAATTTTGTAGGTAACGTTAGCTGCATTCACATATTCATAGTGAACCATTATGACTTAGAAAGCGTCCATTAACAGATCATCGCAGCCCAAAGAAAAATATCGATTTTTTATTTTTCTACATTGTTTGATCATGACAGCTGCCGTTTATACTGTTTACACAGTTTCATGATGAATGGACCAATAGAAATGCTTCAAAATAGCTTAAACATAGCTTAATCTGCTTCCATTGACTTGTGAAGTTGCCCTTTTGAAGCTACGTGTTTTTCTTTAGCGATGCTAATTGATGCTAGTTCAGCCAAAGTTGGCTAGCTTGCCTGTTCAAATACCTCAAATAGCTCTCGGTTGTTTTGTAAGCTGGTGGTGAACATGTTCTAGTTCCACCTTCTCCAATCTGAAAGCAGAGCTACACCCTTTAGAGTGTTTTCTCAGTGAAGCAGGGTCAGTATTGATCAGGCAGCTCTAAGACCGCCTCAGGCTGTGTCCTCAGTGGAAAGGCAAAGCTCGCGGAGGAGAGGAGATTTCTATCTCTCCTTTACACAAAGACACCAGCCAGTGAGACAGCAGGAGCCATTCACACAGCTTGGAGCAAACAGAGCCTCCTCGCTCACGACTGTGTAATTTGATGAGCTAGCACAAAGCATGCTAAGCCCATTAGCTGAAAGGAAGGATTGGCATCACGCCGTTATTCTGATCGATGGCTGGACCAGGTGTCCAGAAGGACAGAAGAACAGGAGCGATCCTGACAGACCGGCGGGGGTTGAAAGAGTTCAAGTTTTCTCGGAGTGAACTCCCTCTGCCTCATTACTGCCATTATCACCACCGGCTAACCTGCTGCTCACAAAAGAGGAGCCAACGGGAGCCGAGCACAACGCTCCTGCTTTCCAACAGGACCGCTCCACCCAACACGCTGATAGAGCTGATCCTGAAAACAAGTGGACACTACTCATTATCTACTTTACATCATTTCAGATTAGCCCCAATAGCTTTTATTAGTAGTCCTTTATTAGTTGTAATAGTAGTTTATTAGTAGTAGTAGTTTATTAGTAGTATTAGTTTATTAATAATAGGACTTTATTTGTAGTAGTACTTTATTAGTAGTAGTAGTTTATTAATAGTAGTTTAGTAGTAATAGTAGTAGTTTTTTTAATAATAGTACTTTAGTAGTAGTAGTAGTTTATTAATAATTGTACTTTAGTAGTAGTAGTTTATTAGTAGTAGTACTTTAGTAGTAGTAGTAGTTTATTAATAATAGTAGTTTAGTAGTAGTAGTAGTAGTAGTTTATTAGTAGTAGTAGTTTATTAATAATAGTTTAGTAGTAGTAGTAGTTTATTATTAGTAGTAATTTATTAGTAGTAGTACTTTAGTAGTAGTAGTTTATTAATAATAGTAGTTTAGTAGTAGTAGCAGTTTAGTAGTAGTAGTTTATTATTAGCTGTTTATTAGTAGTAGTAGTTTATTAGTAGTAGTTAATAAGTAATAGTAGTTTATTAATAATAGTAGTAGTTTATTATTAGCAGTTTATTATTAGTAGTAGTTTATTAGTAGTAGTAGTTTATTAGTAGTAGTTAATTAGTAATAGTAGTAGTTTAGTAGTAGTAGTAGTTTCCTAAATATTTGTTATTTAATCTAATAATTTTGAGGTCACAGATTCATACATTATTATTGGCAGTGTTAATCAACATACAAGGTGGATGTTTCTAATAAAGTGGCCATTTTGTGGAACCAAAGGTGTTTGTTTCTAATAAAGTGGCCAGTGAGCGGAAGCACAAGGTGAGTGTTTATAATAAAGTGGCCAGTTAGTGGAAGTACACGGTGGGTGTTTCTAATAAAGTGGCCAGTGAGCAGAAGCACAAGGTGTTTCTAATAAAGTGGCCACATAGTGGAAATGCAAGGTTGGTGTTTCTAATAAAGTGGCCAGTGAGCGGAAGCACAAGGTGTTTCTAATAAAGTGGCCAGATAGTGGACGCACAAGGTCAGTGTTTCTGATAAAGTGACCAATAAGCGGTAGCACAAGGTGTTTCTAATAAAGTGGCCAGATAGTGAAAGCACAAGGTCAGTGTTTCTGATAAAGTGACCAGTGAGCGGAAGCACAAGGTGTTTCTAATAAAGTGGCCACATAGTGGAAGTACAAGGTTCAGTGTTTCTGATAAAGTGACCAGTAAGTGGAAACACATAATCAGTGTTTCTGATAAAGTGGCCCCAGCATGATAGCTTTTCGTGCTTCTGGGAGATTGCTGACATGTTTCGTGTCTGAGAGACACAGATGTGGATGTTAGCAGGTTCTATGTTTTTCTTTCTGTTCCGCTGTTTTGACACAACCTTATAAATACTTCACGCTCCACAGATTCTACAGAGAGTTTTCTTTATAACACAGCGAATAGGTGACCAGGACCACCGCTACTGCAAATAGTAAGTAGGACACCTAAACTTGTATACACGCCCGCCCCGAGTCAGACGCCTCACCCAGGAGGCAGTGCGTTTGCTGTGTGTTTTCATAAGTCATCCCTGTATATCATGGTGTTGTGTTAAATGTTTCACGGTGGCTGTTCATCTTTTAAAGGAAGCAGCATGACAAGCACACACTCACACACTCACACACACACACACGCCTCTTAAGGCTCAGGCAGAACAGACAGGGCCGAGGGAACCACAGCATGTATTATACATGAGAATACAGAGTGGCGTCTGGAGCGAAGGCTCATGGGTAATGACTGAATTAAAGGGAACTAGAAGTGTGTGTTTTTGTGTGTGTTCAAAATATCCTGAAAATGAGTTTTACCACATAGAACCAAGAAAAGTGTGCACACATTAAAAAAATGTGTGTATATATATATATATATATATATATATATATATATATATATATATATATATATATATATATATATATATATATATATATATATATACACACACACACACACACACAGTACTGTGCAGAGGTTTAAGGGCACTTGGGCACGTTATTATATTTAAGCTTTTATTTACCCATCAAAACACTATATTATTTAAATATTAAACAGTATTAATAGAGTAAGAAGTGTTTTTCCATACGTCAGTGTGTTTATTTAACCCTTTCCAAGCTTCTCCTAAACAACCCAGTATTATTATCAGTTCTCATCTAATACCTGCTTTGACTGCTCAGTACTTCATTAAGCTAAATCAAGATTGCTGCTGAAGGAACTGAATACATTCATACAATGTCTGGGGCGTCCAGGAGAAATCTAGAACCTAACTTTGTTCTTCAAACTGAAGCTCAAGATATCTTAATTTTTGTATTGTATTTATGCTTATTTACATGTGATTGATATAAATATTAGTCTTAGAAGTTCAAACATTTTCAGCTTCTCACCATCCAATTAACCCCAAAAACCTTCAGTGAAACTGGGGTCTGGATTCCATGGTGACCAGTCCATATCTGGGGCTCAAGATATGATCTACTTCTCTCACAATAAGATATTCATGTTACTTTGTATTGTATGTATGATTATTTCCATCTGTTCTAATCAGATCTGCTGTTCTTACTGGTGAACATACACTTATTGATCAGATAAAGGTTTTTAATCAATCAGCCTAGATGCCTTTTACACAGTACATATAGGACTTATTATTATTACATATGGGTGCTTGTAAATAGTAATAGGAACATTTTACTGGGGATGGCTTAACTCTGCAACGGACGCTGACACAGGGGACCTTTGACCCCTATCACCAGCACTGCCAGATAATTAGACGTGAGTCCATCGCACTGCTGCTCATCAGTGCCTGGCTTGGGTTGAACTTTCAGGACCTAGATGCCATTTAGTTGGACCGGCTGGCTGACCTTTTGACCTCTGTGACCCTGTCTGATCTGTGCTGTTCTGCTTACCAGTTTTCAGTTACTGATTAATATGTCACGTCTTATGAGGAGCGTTTGAATTTTGCTCCACGCTGACCTGGTAGTCATGTGGAAAAGGCTTACTGGAGTATAAGCTTTTTCATATATGTGAGAATAGTAATCATGCTGAAAGCTTGTTTTCTGTTAAACTTTAAAGGTGTTAAGTGAACTAACACCAGTGCTTAATTTGTGCAGGAACAAGATCCGGCACCTCTCATATTTCAGGTACCTGTGTTCCAGAACTTATTTATGTGGATCCACCACCTCTTTGATGTCTTTTTTTTGTAGGACACCAAAAGCTATTCGTCCAGTGGCATCTCTGAGATTTTATGGTTGCAGCTCCTACTGCATTCATTAAAGCTAGGATTATTTTATTGTATAGAATTCTACTATGTTAGATGAACACTTGAAGCACTGTTGTGTCTATGTGTTCCAGGACCTTTTCCCTCACTGCCTCTTGCTTCATCACCCCACCTTTAGTGTTCCATTACCTGATGTTTTACAAATTAAGCACTAACTAACACGTTTCTGTTAGACTGTAACACCTTAGTTGTGAAAACAGTCATGGTTTCCTAGTTTGTAGTAATTCAGGCTAAAGCCCAGCCGCAACGCGCTGTAGG
This sequence comes from Megaleporinus macrocephalus, assembly GCA_021613375.1. Taxonomy (NCBI): domain Eukaryota; kingdom Metazoa; phylum Chordata; class Actinopteri; order Characiformes; family Anostomidae; genus Megaleporinus; species Megaleporinus macrocephalus. The sequence continues at coordinate 6,246,510 of CM038721.1, read as the reverse complement.
CTTTAATGATAGAGTCTGTAATTCTTGTGCTCTTATTTAAATATAGCAGAACTAGCAAACAACGCTGGACAGCATTCGCAAAGAAATCATCAATAAATTCTAGAGAAGCCACTGTAACCACAATCTACAAAGTGTATGAATCAGACGACACAAGTTAATACCATCTACTGCTGCACTTGTTATCTCTAGTGTTGGTGTATAATTGAAGTAATGAAGGGGTGAAGGAAAAATGTTTGTAATAGATAAGGGAATGAATGAATGAGGAACAATATTGTTGATGGATAAAGGAATTAACAAATGAAGGAACAATGTTGGTGATGATAAAGGAATGAAGGGATGAAGGAACAGTGTTGGTGATGATAAAGGAATGAAGGGATGAAGGAACAGTGTTGGTTATGATAAAGGAATGAAATGATGAAGGAACAGTGTTGGTTATGATAAAGGAATGAAATGATGAAGGAACAGTGTTGGTGATGATAAAGGAATGAAGGAACAGTGTTGGTGATGATAAAGGAAAGAAGGGATGAAGGAACAGTGTTGGTTATGATAAAGGAATGAAATGATGAAGAAACAGTGTTGGTTATGATAAAGGAATGAAATGATGAAGGAACAGTGTTGGTGATGATAAAGGAATGAAGGAACAGTGTTGGTGATGATAAAGGAATGAAGGAACAGTGTTGATAATGATAAAGGAATGAAGGGATGAATGAACAGTGTTGGTGATGATAAAGGAATGAATGGCTGAAGAAACAGTGTTGGTGATGATAAAGGAATGAAGGGATGAAGGAACAGTGTCGGTGATGATAAAGGAATGAAGGGATGAAGGAACAGTGTTGGTGATGATAAAGGAATGAAATGATGAAGGAACAGTGTTGGTGATGATAAAGGAATGAAGGAACAGTGTTGGTGATGATAAAAGAATGAAGGAACAGTGTTGGTGATGATAAAGGAAAGAAGGGATGAAGGAACAGTGTTGGTTATGATAAAGGAATGAAATGATGAAGAAACAGTGTTGGTTATGATAAAGGAATGAAATGATGAAGGAACAGTGTTGGTGATGATAAAGGAATGAAGGAACAGTGTTGATAATGATAAAGGAATGAAGGGATGAATGAACAGTGTTGGTGATGATAAAGGAATGAATGGCTGAAGAAACAGTGTTGGTGATGATAAAGGAATGAAGGGATGAAGGAACAGTGTCGGTGATGATAAAGGAATGAAGGGATGAAGGAACAGTGTTGGTGATGATAAAGGGATGAATGACTGAAGGAACAGTATTGATGATGATAAAGGAATGAACGAATGAGGAAACAATATTGATGTACAGATAAATGAATGAATGAATGAAGGAACAATGTTGGTAATGGATAACGGAATAAATGGAGGAACAATGTTGGTAATGGATAAAGGAATGAAGGGATAAAAGAGCAATGAACGGATCTCTAACTCTAATGCTGTGTTTTGTGGGCGGGGCCAGAGACATCTGCCTTGTGATTGGCTAGGAAGTGCTTACAGACTCGCCAGCCACCCAGTTTACATGGAGGGGAGAGAAACGTGGTGAAATACATCCACTAATTATTTACTTAATTATTTGGGGAGATATTGATAAGACATACTCTGTACATGTATATTAAATTAATTACAGATAAAACAGGTTTAGGTTCTCTGGTGCTTTGAAAGGGATTTTTTTACCAGTGCTTTATGAGTCTCGTCCAACTTACCAGTCTTTTTTTCTGTCTGAGGAACCAGAATATGAATTATAGCAAATTCAGAACCATATAAAACACACCAGAGACCAAACAAACCAAAATAAATAATGATACAGTTAAATAAATATGGAATATGGAGTGATACTAAAGGTGTGAGATATAAAACACGTACAGCTTTAAAGAGATGAGGAGAGTATATATTATGCATATAGCGTTTGCTTTGTCAGCGTCTTTGTTCTTTCAGAAGAACCCAGCAGGCCCATGTGTCTCTTAATTTCCCTCTAGACTTGCACAGCCATGCAATATGGAAAAGAATCAGTTATTCTCCCAGTAACTGTAGAGCAGAGTGAGTCTGCGCTTCTGCAGTTCTCACCACACGCAGGAGGCCAGTGGACTTTGTTTATTTATTTATATGTTTGTTTATTTATTTATTAATTCACTGTATTCTTTTCCTCTCTCTTGAGTGGCAGTAAAACACAGCGAGGGTCTCTACTATTGCATAAGAGTCTGTTGGGTTACTGTATTTACTTTGTACACATCTTTTTTGAATGTTTCTTTTGTTTATTGTGTATTAATGTAGTCTTTATTTTTGTGATTTGTTTTATTAATGTTTAGAGTCAGGTTGAGGCTCGTTGCTGATTCCATTGTTCTCCCCATAAGCTGGAGTACATAAGGCTCTGGGTTTTCTTTCTCTGAGGTAGCTGAAAGGAGCCGGCTTTGTTTCTCGGCCTAGCTGCTTTTGGCATTACCTCATCGATCTGTTCTCCTCCTCCCCGATCAACTGATGAGTGGATAAAGGGACGAGTGGACCGAGGGCGGAGTTTGTGGTCACGCTGACTTGGCGCTATGATCACTGTTACAGCAGATGCTGCTTTTCTTCAGCCACAAAAGCCCTATATATATATATGTATGTGTGTGTGTGTGTGTGTGTGTGTGTGTGTGTTTCTACTGGTGCATTCATTATATATATATATATATATATATATATATATATATATATATATATATATATATATATATATATATACACACACACACAAAGAGAGAGATAGATTTCTATACTAGCAACTCAAAGTGTCAAAGTGCTTCACCAGCAGGTGATGTATATCTTTCTTTCACTCTTTTCTTTTTTCTCTCTCTCTGCCTGGTTCTCTTTCTCTTCTCCTCCCCCCTTGCTCTCTCTCTCTGTCTCTCGCTCTCCAGTGATTCATTAAAAACAGCCAGGAGCGTGCTGAGACAATCTCTGCCTAATGCCTTTCACAGAGGCCTAGTGCTACACTCCTTCCATCTTTTTTTCATTTCACCCCCCTTCCCACTCTCGCTCTTTTTTTTTTTTTTCCTTTTCTGAGACCACTGGGGAGCGGAGTGGAGTTCCTACTGTGAAACAGAAAGCGTCTGGACTACAGTAGACATTAATAGGGCAGCTGCTGTGGCCTTTGGACATGTGTCTGGCCAGCATGCAGAACAAAGGCACTGAGCAAAATGAATGAGGACTAGTGGACACTGGCTAGCCTTAATCCGCTTCATTCAGATTTATTTGTACGGCAGTTTTAGGAATGATTATTTGACGAAGTCAGTTAGACGTTAATGGCATCGACTGTGGAAATGGTGGATGACTTTTTGTTAACTAAGCGTTGGTTATGTTTTTCTTGTAGGTTACAAATGATCATATTATGATTATATGGTCCTTGCATGCACTACAGTAATTGTAGGGGGCGATATGGCTTCTGTTGTTTTATTAAAAGAAAATGCCTATAATGTTATAGGCATTATATGATATACATAAGGAGCGTCCGAAGTCGCCTACTTGTCTACTACTCAGTAGTGAAATCAGTAGGCGAGCGTGGCTAGTATGTCTGAATACTCAGTAGTAAATCAGTAGGCGAGCGCGGCTAGTATGTCTGAATACTCAGTAGTGAAATCAGTAGGCGAGCGTGGCTAGTATGTCTGAATACTCGGTAGTGAAATCAGTAGGCGAGCGCGGCTAGTATGTCTGAATACTCAGTAGTAAATCAGTAGGCGAGCGCGGCTAGTATGTCTGAATACTCAGTAGTAAATCAGTAGGTGAGCGCGGCTCGTATGTCTGAATACTCAGTAGTGAAATCAGTAGGCAAGCGCGGCTAGTATGTCTGAATACTCAGTAGTGAAATCAGTAGGCGAGCGAGGCTAGTATGTCTGAACAGTCAGTAGTGAAATCAGTAGGCGAGCGAGGCTAGTATGTCTGAATAGTCAGTAGTGAAATCAGCAGGCGAGCGTGGCTAGTATATCTGAATACTCAGTAGTAAATCAGTAGGCGAGCGCGGCTAGTATGTCTGAATACTCAGTAGTAAATCAGTAGGCGAGCGCGGCTAGTATGTCTGAATACTCAGTAGTAAATCAGTAGGCGAGCGCGGCTAGTATGTCTGAATACTCAGTAGTAAATCAGTAGGCGAGCGCGGCTAGTATGTCTGAATACTCAGTAGTAAATCAGTAGGTGAGCGCGGCTAGTATGTCTGAATACTCAGTAGTAAATCAGTAGGCGAGCGTGGCTAGTATGTCTGAATACTCAGTAGTAAATCAGTAGGTGAGCGTGGCTAGTATGTCTGAATACTCAGTAGTGAAATCAGTAGGCGAGCGTGGCTAGTATGTCTGAATACTCAGTAGGTATTGAGAAGTCGGTGAACGGTACCCGGATGACCTCCTGAATCAGCAGCTATTTTTATATAGGTGAACACAGCACATTAATAAACGGTGTAAAGCTGAACGTCGGCTGTGTGTACGTAGCTACTGCTAGTGAACTGCTGCTACAGAAGTTAGCGCTACTGCTGAGATAAACAATGATTACATTCCTCCCGTTTATCTTCTCTGATCTACAGCTCCACACCGTCTGATACATAATCAGACAAAAACGCAGATCAGAGTCACTAAAAGATCTAAATCTGTCAGTAAACGAGCTTTTAAATAAATAGCAGGACTTTTACGGTGGTGGTCTGACGTCTTGCGTCACAGGACGCTGGTAAGTTGGTGGACGTGGTTAGTCCGAGCTTGTGTGGTACTAAAACTCTCCTACTGAAATTAACTACTAGTCTGACGCTCGAGCAGTACGTACTGACTCTAATCTAGTACCTACTGACTAGTAGGCGATTTTGGACGCACCTATAGTCATTCTGACAGGTTATAATACACTACAGGAAGTGTAGGGGCCGATATGACTTCTGTTGTTTCGTTAAAAAAGTGCTCTATAATGTATATATGATCTACACAGTCATTCTGACAGGGGGCGATATGGCATCTACTGTTTCACTCTATAATGATCTATATTATCTATACAATGTTTGCAGCCACACCAACAGAGTGCAACACGTTTCTAGAAGCGTAGGTGGCGATATGGCTTCTATAGTTTTATTTAAGAAGCTCTATAATAAACAGAAAGTGTAGGACACAATATAGCTTCTACTGTTTAGTTTAAAAAGTGTTTACAATGTTCATATGATTTACTCAGTCATTTTGACAGACTGTAATACAGTGTAGGAAGTATAGGGGGCGATATGACTTCTACTGTTTCACATTGTAATGATCTATATTGTCCATACAATGTTTGCAGCCACACCAACAGACCGCAATACATTTCTATAAGTGTAGGGGGCGATATGGCTTTTATTGTTTAGTAAAGTGCTCTGTAATATATATATATATATATATATATATATATATAATGATCTACACAGTCATTCTGACAGATTGTAAGACTTTCTGAAATTGTAAAGCCTTATTGTAAGCTAATTGTTGCAGCTCTAGTTGATGAATTTGCAGATAAAAGTAATAATCATTAGTTGCAGATAGTCTTTAAGTGCCAGTCATCGGGCATGTGCAGCCCCTGAACAGCTCACACTGAGCCCCTCCGTTCTGAGAAACACTAGCCGTGGAGAAAGAGCTGCTGCTTTCTAGTGAATGCTAACACTAATGAGGTGTGATTCAGCAGCAGCAGCTCAGAGAGTTCGATCAAAGAGGGGGAGAAGACAGCGCCCTCCCACACGGGCTGGGGAGATTTAGGGACCTTCAGGAAGTGTCTCGGCGTCCCTTTGTCTTGTCTTTTTTCACTTTTTCTCCTCTTAGATTTGATCCGCTGAGACGGGTTAGCTTCGCAGCTTCCTCTCAGATTCAGAGTTGAGCTAAAACAAAGCTAATGCGCCGGGATTCCCAGCTAAAGCAGGTTAAAGTCCTGTTGGAGCTGCATTAGTTTTACCTGAGGAGCTTCTGCAGTTCAAATCATTTTTTATACAGTCTGACAGTAATAACTATTGAGTGATTTTAATCCAGTATGAATCTACAGTGTGTGTAGTGTTTACAGTCTGACAGTAATAACTGTGGAGTGATTTTAATCCAGTATGAATCTACAGTGTGTGTAGTGTTTACAGTCTGACAGTAATAACTGTGGAGTGATTTGAATCCAGTATGAATCTGCTGTGTGTGTAGTGTTTACAGTATAACAGTAACAACTGTGGAGTGATTTGAATCCAGTATCAATCTACATTGTCTGTAGTGTTTAGTCTGAAAGTAATAACTGTGGAATGATTTTAATCCAGTATGAATCTGTAGTGTATGTAGTGTTTACAGTCTGACAGTAATAACTGTGAAGTGATTTTAATCCAGTATGAATCTGCAGTGTATGTAGTGTTTAGTCTGACAGTAAAAACTGGGGAGTGATTTTAATCCAGTATGAATCTGCAGTGTGTGTAGTGTTTACAGTCTGACAGTAATAACTGTGGAGTGATTTGAATCCAGTATAAATCTGCAGTGTGTGTAGTGTTTACAGTCTGACAGTAATAACTGTGGTGTGATTTTAATCCAGTATGAATCTGCAGTGTGTGTAGTGTTTACAGTCTGACAGTAATAACTGTGGCGTGATTTTAATCCAGTATGAATCTGCAGTGTGTGTAGTGTTTACAGTCTGACAGTAATAACTGTGGAGTGATTTTGATCCAGTATGAATCTGCAGTGTGTGTAGTGTTTACAGTCTGACAGTAATAACTGTGGAGTGATTTTAATCCAGTATGAATCTGTAGTGTATGTAGTGTTTAGTCTGACAGTAATAACTGTGGAGTGATTTTAATCCAGTATGAATCTGCAGTGTATGTAGTGTTTAGTCTGACAGTAAAAACTGTGGAGTGATTTGAATCCAGTATGAATCTGCAGTGTGTGTAGTGTTTACAGTCTGACAGTAATAACTGTGGAGTGATTTGAATCCAGTATGAATCTGCAGTGTGTGTAGTGTTTACAGTCTGACAGTAATAACTGTGGAGTGATTTGAATCCAGTATGAATCTGCTGTGTGTGTAGTGTTTACAGTATAACAGTAACAACTGTGGAGTGATTTGAATCCAGTATGAATCTACATTGTCTGTAGTGTTTAGTCTGAAAGTAATAACTGTGGAATGATTTTAATCCAGTATGAATCTGTTGTGTATGTAGTGTTTACAGTCTGACAGTAATAACTGTGTAGTTATTTTAATCCAGTATGAATCTGTAGTGTATGTAGTGTTTAGTCTGACAGTAATAACTGTGAAGTGATTTTAATCCAGTATGAATCTGCAGTGTATGTAGTGTTTAGTCTGACAGTAAAAACTGGGGAGTGATTTTAATCCAGTATGAATCTGCAGTGTGTGTAGTGTTTACAGTCTGACAGTAATAACTGTGGAGTGATTTGAATCCAGTATGAATCTGCAGTGTGTGTAGTGTTTACAGTCTGACAGTAATAACTGTGGTGTGATTTTAATCCAGTATGAATCTGCAGTGTGTGTAGTGTTTACAGTCTGACAGTAATAACTGTGGCGTGATTTTAATCCAGTATGAATCTGCAGTGTGTGTAGTGTTTACAGTCTGACAGTAATAACTGTGGAGTGATTTTGATCCAGTATGAATCTGCAGTGTGTGTAGTGTTTACAGTCTGACAGTAATAACTGTGGAGTGATTTTAATCCAGTATGAATCTGTAGTGTATGTAGTGTTTAGTCTGACAGTAATAACTGTGGAGTGATTTTAATCCAGTATGAATCTGCAGTGTATGTAGTGTTTAGTCTGACAGTAAAAACTGTGGAGTGATTTGAATCCAGTATGAATCTGCAGTGTGTGTAGTGTTTACAGTCTGACAGTAATAACTGTGGAGTGATTTGAATCCAGTATGAATCTGCAGTGTGTGTAGTGTTTACAGTCTGACAGTAATAACTGTGGAGTGATTTTGATCCAGTATGAATCTGCAGTGTGTGTAGTGTTTACAGTCTGACAGTAATAACTGTGGAGTGATTTGAATCCAGTATGAATCTGCAGTGTATGTAGTGTTTAGTCTGACAGTAAAAACTGTGGAGTGATTTTAATCCAGTATGAATCTGCAGTGTGTGTAGTGTTTACAGTCTGACAGTAATAACTGTGGAGTGATTTGAATCCAGTATGAATCTGCAGTGTGTGTAGTGTTTACAGTCTGACAGTAATAACTGTGGAGTGATTTTAATCCAGTATGAATCTGCAGTGTGTGTAGTGTTTACAGTCTGACAGTAATAACTGTGGAGTGATTTTGATCCAGTATGAATCTGCAGTGTATGTAGTGTTTAGTCTGACAGTAATAACTATGGAGTGATCTTGATCCAGTATGAATCTGCAGTGTATGTAGTTTTTACAGTCTGACAGTAATAACTGTGGAGTAATTTGAATCCAGTATGAATCTGCAGTGTGTAGGTTATACTACCTGACAGCAGTAACTGTGGAGTGAATCCAGGCTGTCTGTGGAAAATCATGGAAATTACAGACAGACTATGTGGGTAAATGTATGTGGACACCTGAACATCAAATCCATATGGTTTTGTTTAAGATCTCATTCCAAAGATAATGAAGTTTGTCCCCACAGCAACAGTCCCTGCTCTTCTGGGACGGCTTTACACTAAATGTTGCGACATTGCTGTGAGCGTTTGATTGCATTCAGGCACAAGAGATGTAATGGGCTCAGACCACATACACCACTGAAACTCATCCCATAGGTTTTGAATGGAGTTGAAGTCAGGACAGTGTGAGCGATCTCTCAAAATCACCTAGTCATGCCAGTATAGAGCTCTGGAAGGTCGCTGAGCCAAAGAACACACCGACTTTGTTTTCATTCAGAAGCAGCTCTGTGAGCTTTACATTTTATTCATATGGATTTTATTTCAGGGCAGCTTTTATTTCATTTTGGCCTGTTTCTACTGGCTAGTTTTTAGGTTTTCAAGCAGCATTAGTCGTTCTTAATTTTAATCAGGCATAGCTGTCTTGTTCAGAGTACAGGAAGGGATAATTACTCGTAACTGATTACTGGCCTCGTTCCTTCTAAAGAAAATACTTTCGTATTCTGCTGAACTTTCCAGTTACGCATATGCAAGGATGCGGGAAACAGGAGGGATGAGGGGGCCGCAGCACCACCCAGACTTTAGGATTGTTGAACAGCATCAGAAAAATATCAATAGACCAGAATAGACCAGTTTTTACAGTCTGACAGTAATAACTATAGAGTGATTTTAATCCAGTATTAATCTGCAGTGTGTGTAGTGTTTACAGTCTGTCAGTAATAACTGTGTAGTGATTTTAATCCAGTATGAATTTGCAGTGTGTGTAGTGTTTACAGTCTGACAGTAATAACTGTGGAGTGATTTTAATCCAGTATGAATTTGCAGTGTGTGTAGTGTTTACAGTCTGACAGTAATAACTGTGGAGTGATTTTAATCCAGTGTGAATCTGCAGTGTGTGTAGTGTTTACAGTCTGACAGTAATAACTGTGGAGTGATTTTAATCCAGTATGAATCTGCAGTGTGTGTAGTGTTTACAGTCTGACAGTAATAACTATGGACTAATTTTAATCCAGTATGAATCTGCAGTGTGTGTAGTGTTTACAGTCTGACAGTAATAACTATGGAGTGATTTTAATCCAGTATGAATTTGCAGTGTGTGTAGTGTTTACAGTCTGACAGTAATAACTGTGGAGTGATTTTAATCCAGTGTGAATCTGCAGTGTGTGTAGTGTTTACAGTCTGACAGTAATAACTGTGTAGTGATTTTAATCCAGTATGAATCTGCAGTGTGTGTAGTGTTTACAGTCTGACAGTAATAACTATGGACTAATTTTAATCCAGTATGAATCTGCAGTGTGTGTAGTGTTTACAGTCTGACAGTAATAACTGTGGAGTGATTTTAATCCAGTATGAATCTGCAGTGTGTGTAGTGTTTACAGTCTGACAGTAATAACTGTGGAGTGATTTTAATCCAGTATGAATCTGCAGTGTGTGTAGTGTTTACAGTCTGACAGTAATAACTGTGGACTAATTTTAATCCAGTATGAATCTGCAGTGTGTGTAGTGTTTACAGTCTGACAGTAATAACTGTGGAGTGATTTTAATCCAGTATGAATCTGCAGTGTGTGTAGTGTTTACAGTCTGACAGTAATAACTGTGGAGTGATTTTAATCCAGTATGAATCTGCAGTGTGTGTAGTGTTTACAGTCTGTTGTTGAACTGCATCAGAAGTCGTTTATTTCTTTGCCAACTGTTTCATTGAAGGTAAAAGACAAGCTGGAGTTGCTGGAGTCCTGAAAAGTTCCAGTGGTCAGGCCACATAATTATGTCCCACTTCATCCACTGCATTGTTTAATCATAATAATAATAATAATAATAATAACAATAACAATCACCTGCTGGATGCAGTGGAGCTAGACTGAGGACGTGACACGAGTGGACTCCACGCCTCTTTGCAACAATCAGATTCTCCCATTTGCATCAAGTTGGTCCAGTAAGAGCAGGCAGGGATGAGTGAGGTGAGCATTGGTGGTCTCTGTGTTGGTCACGAGTGCCTGTTTGTGCTGTGGTCGTTCATTTCAGTCTGGCACGTCATGATCACTTGTGTTTCGTGTAAACAATCCAGACAAATGGAAAAAGAAAGACATGACAGCAGGTTGTATGTCACCTACATACTGCAGGGAACGTCTGCACCCGCATCTGAATACCTTTCCATATGAGATAAATAATTATTTATTAATAATTGATGTTTTTGAATAATTAAGCCAGCACTGTTTGTAGAGGCTCTGCAGATGAAGTTAAAATCTATTTGTTAAAGCTCAGCATGTCATATAACAGAAGTTGGACTGTGTGTGTGGGGGGGAGAGAGAGAGAGAGAGAGAGAAAGAGAGAGAGCTGTTCGTCATTGTATTCTGTATCTGCTGACTGTGCTGAGGTGACCATGAGCGTCTGGCAGTTAGCAGAGTGTCTGGAACAGCACTCTCTCTGTCCCTCTCTCTCCCTCTCTCTCTCTCTCTCTCTCTCTCTCTCTCTCTCTCTCTCTCTCTCTCTCTCTCTCTCTCTCTCTCTCTCTCCCTCCCTCTCCCTCTCCCTCTCCCTCTCCCTCCATCAGCACTGAATGCAACACAACTGTCACCTCCAATCTTATCATTTACCTTTAGCTTTATCTCTTCTTTCCTTTCTCTCTCTATCCTCTTTTTATGTCTTTATCTTCTTTCTCATTTCTCTCTCTCTCTCATGTCTTTCTCTCTTTCTCCCATTTTCAATCAATCACACTCCTTTCTGTTGTATCACTCTCTCTCTTTCAGTCTCTCACTATTTCTTGCCTTCTCTCTGAATCACTGCCCTGGCTGTGGACCTGACTGGTCAGTGTGTGGGTGGCTATGTATGTTGGAGGACAAGAATATTGGTTAATCACCCTCCGTCTATGTAAAGTGATGAAGTATACTACTTTACACTACTTGCCTCTTTTTCTGGGGACCAAAGGTAATTGGACAACTATCTCAAAAGCTATTTCATGGGCTGTATGGGCTATTCCCTCGTTAATCCATTATCAGTTACGCAAGTTGTTTATGGTCATGGTGATGTTCATTTGTCCAATTACTTTTGAACCCCTGATATGAGAAAAAAATGGTTGGAATTCCTAAACATTTTTGTTCAATTCCTTGAATTAAACCTACAGAAAGTCTATACTTCAGTTGTATCATAGTTGTTTCATTTCAAAGCCAATGTGGTGGCATGTAGAGTCCAAATCATGAAGATTATTTCACTGTCCAAATATTTCTGGGCCTAACTGTTCATCTAGCTATACTGCTACTAGCATACACACTCATACACAACCATTCGCACACAGGCATTTCTATATTATATTATATTATATTATATTATATTATATTATATTATATTATATTATATATACACTACCACTCAAAAATTTGGGATCACAGTGAAATGTTCTTATTTTCAATGGAGTATCTTCTTCCTTAACACAACAATGGACTGACGGGTCTCTAAAGAAAGTTGTTTCTTTCTGGTCATTGTGAGTCGGTCAGTCAACTGCTGATCTTCAGATACTAAACTAACCTAGAATGTTGTTCTCCCTTTTATACTCACTTATTAGTAGAATGTTTTTCAGCTGTGATCACAATTGAGCAAGAGTGTCCTAACAACCAATTAGTCCAATAACATCCTTAACTTGGATTGGTGGTCGTACCAGGAGATTTAGACAGAGGACTGAGAATTGCTGATAATAGAACTATATGCAAAATAAGCCTCTATACAAAAATAGACTTTAATACAAACATTTTTATTCTTTAAAATCATCTGATACACTGGACATTGATGGACAATATTGTTTGTGAGTTGCATGAAAATTGCATGAAATGAGATTCTAAAGTGATCCTAAACGGTTGTATATATATATATATATATATATATATATATATATATATATATATATATATATATATATATATATATATATATTCGGGGAATATATATATATATTCTCACAAAAGTAAGGCAGAAGCTCTACCTTACTATTATAAGCTGCAAATTAAACTCTCCAGTCAGTCTCATGCTGACGTATGAACTGTATTTGTTGACCTTGCCAAGGTTTCAGATGGAGATTAGTGAAGAAGAGGAAAACATGGCCTTCAGATTTGATTTTTCTCTTGTTTTCAGTGTAAAGTCGAGCTGATGAAGACGTACTTCACTATTCTTTATCTTCACCAAAGCAGCCAACAGTTCTGTTGGAACGGAGCAGTAACACACACAGCAAAAAATAAAATAAAAAATAAAACACTCTAGAGGAACTGAATGCTTTGCCTTCAGGACAAAATCGTTCTCCACATTTCAAAATCTCTCTCTTCTGGAACAAAAGAAAACAGTTTAGAGTTTTTTTATGCCAACATTAATTACTTCCATCCTTCTCCAAACAGAGCACCATATTTTTCCAGTACAGGAGAAAATAGACTAAATAAAAACAGTCTGATATAAACAGTAAGAATAAAAGGCAGGTTTGTGGAGAAAACCGAGGTAGAGGTAATTAGAGGTAATTAGAGGTGCGCATTCCTGTCAGTCAAAATTCTGGTATAAGGATTTGGTGGGGTTGTTGAATTTCATCTTCAAACCTCAGAGGTTTTAATGAAATGAGAATGATTTCATGTTCTCATTTTCTTTTAATAAACAACCACATAATATGACGTGCTATGAAAGCGTGACGTTCAGTTTTGGATTTTTAGTGTTACATATGTTAAAAATCAGTGCAGGACAAGGCTTTTTATTTTCAGGCCTCAGAAATTGTTTTAGGAAGATGAGAGAAAATAAAACATAATAGAAATAGAAATAGGTACAGATGTCCAGCGAGGCCATGAGGTAACTTTCCGAATTGTAATCTTAAGGTCATGACTTTTTCCTGCAGCTTATTTTTCTTGCATTCTTTAAGTTTTTGGGTTTTAAAGATCTGAAGATCACAGAGTATTTCTTTTTTATCTTGAGGCAACAAGATAAATGAATGATCTTAAGATAAGAGTCTACAAAATTATAACTGTGTTCATGCCCTCTCTGGACTTCTAAAAGCATCTGAACCTAACAATATAATGACCAACATTGAAAAAAAAAACACCATACTAACCACTACACCACCGTACTAACCACTACACCACCTTACTAACCACTACACCACCGTACTAACCACTACACCACCGTACTAACCACTACACCACCTTACTAACCACTACACCACCATACTAACCACTACACCACCATACTAACCACTACACCACCGTACTAACCACTACACCACCGTACTAACCACTACACCACCTTACTAACCACTACACCACCATACTAACCACTACACCACCATACTAACCACTACACCACCATACTAACCACTACACCACCGTACTAACCACTACACCACGTACTAACCACTACACCACCGTACTAACCACTACACCACCGTACTAACCACTACACCACCTTACTAACCACTACACCACCATACTAACCACTACACCACCATACTAACCACTACACCACCGTACTAACCACTACACCACCGTACTAACCACTACACCACCTTACTAACCACTACACCACCATACTAACCACTACACCACCATACTAACCACTACACCACCATACTAACCACTACACCACCGTACTAACCACTACACCACGTACTAACCACTACACCACCGTACTAACCACTACACCACCGTACTGACCACTACTCCACCATACTAACCACTACACCACCGTACTAACCACTACACCACCGTACTAACCACTACACCACCATACTAACCACTACACCACCGTACTGACCACTACACCACCGTACTAACCACTACACCACCGTACCAACCACTACACCACCGTACTGCCCCAATAAGCATAATATAACCAATTACCAATTACCATTATCAAACCATATACACATGTATATATACACTTTTAAATGTATTATGTTGTAAAACTGGCATTTTATATAAACAATGCTGAATTTTGAGCTTCTTTTTTGTAACTTTTAAATAAAAAATGCAAGGCCTTTGTTGCATGATGTCCACATATGTAGACAGTGGGTTTCTGAGCCATAAAAACATTTAAAATAAGGAAAAAGACGTTTAATATATCAAATTATGTTCATTAGAGTCTGTTTGACACACAAATTCTTTTTTTCTTTTTTTTTACCAGATTGTACCTTCGTGAGTAGAAACTTTGAACATAGATATACCAGAGACATTCTTTGCATTCTTAGTATTATCGGCCATCCTAGATTCCAAGCCTCAGCACTCAAGAATACAATAGAATTCAAGAGAATGGATTTTGCTACACTGGAGCAGTGAGACTTATGATTCTGCCATCTAGTTGTTTGGAGGGTGAAATGCATTATATATGCTTTGAATTGAACTATTATTACTGTCTACAAGCGTGGACACCATGCCTGAAAGGGTTACTGCATGTTTTTGGTGAAGGAGGAATTACAATGTGCTTGTAATGTTCTTATTAAGGCTTATTAAGTAGAAGCTAATTAACCCGGCTACTCATTACTACTTTATAAAGCAGCAACTGGGCCGAGTTAAGCTTTTTCCAGAGAGCGTTTAACGCTGTGCTATTTTCACACGTAGCTTGTTGTTCGTTTTGATGGTTCATGCTGAACAATGGCTCTTCAGGACTGCAGTGTTTCTGAGGAACGGCCTGTTTGTTTGGGTTTCAAAGGTGAAGCGTCCTGAGCAACCCTGACCTTGTCTCTCATCTTAATGACATCATCCACTTTACACATCATGCATCACTCACAAAAGGTAGATAAAACCACAGAGAATGAACCCACAACCCATACACTCCTCCACAGCCCCACTCCCACTCAGCCCTGATGGAGTGACCTCACACTCTTCCCGCCGGAGGCCACTGTGAGCGGCAGGTTTGGAATTTTTAAGTAAACAGTGGCGCCGTAGCTGTAACGTGTAAATCTTTAACCTTTAGGTACAGAGGAACACGACTCTAATGCCCAGGTTATAGCTGACCGTTGGGGAATTTTGATTATTATTGCATAAATTAACCAGAGTGACCGCATTCTGACCAGTCTGAGGTCACTGTTCCACCGTACACCAGTTTTTTAATTCTCTTCTTAGGGAAGCAGAGGGGGCGAAATGCAACCCCCATCACAAAATGTACTAAATGCATGCTATTACACTTTTCTGCCAGAGAGGTCTCCAAATCCTCAAAACTTATATGGTGCTTCTTTATATACTGTCATCCATTCATCCATTATCTGCCGCTTAATCCCGCTAGTTGGGGTCACGGCGGGGGCTGGAGCCAATCCCAGCGTCATCAGGCGTAGGCGGGGTACACCATGGACAGTTCGCCAGTCAGTCTAACATATATACCACCAATTTCTCTTATACTCTCCAGACAGAACCAGCACTGATACATCTTCCATCTACTCCTCCTTCTTTAACTCTCATACACTTCATGGCTGCTGCTCTCCATACTTGCACATAAAAGCACATGTAACTTTTATTTTTAATTTAAAGAAAAGAACTTTAATTTTATTTACTTCATCTTCAACAATATATTATTATACATTATTATACTTTGTATATTTGTATATTTTGTGTGTATATATATATATCCTCTTTGTTTCTTCCCTCTCTACTTTTACTCTTTCTCTCCTCTTCTTTTGTCTACGCTCTTTCTTTTCCTTTCTTTTTCTATTTCACAGCCCTTTGCATACTTTATCTCTTTTTCACTTTCCTCTTTATTTATCTATCTTTCTTTCCATTCTCCATCTTTTTCTCTCCCATTTATCTCTTTTTTTGTCTTTTTCTCTTTCCTCTTCTTCTTCACTCCTTTCTATCATCTTTGCCTTTGTGCTGTCGCTCTTTCTTATTCTTTCTTTCACAGTTATATTCTTTCGTTCTTTATTCATTCCCCTCTTTTGTTTTATTTCACTTTTTTCTCTGTATCTCTCTATTTTTCTTTTTCTTTCTTCCTCTCCCTTCCCCCACTTTCAGCTCTCTTGCCCACTCTCTCTCCCTCTTTTTCTCTATTCTTCTTTCTCTCTCGCTCCCCTCTTTTCTCTCCTTTCTTTCTCCATCTTTCTCTTTCTATTTTTGTGCTTTGTTCAGCTCTGTTGCTTGTTGCTTCTCTCACATGTCTTTCTTTTGTTTTATTTTTTCTTATTTCACTTTTTTCTCTCTACCTCTCCTTTTCTCTTTCTTTCTTCCTATCCCTCCCTTTCTCCTTCTCTCTCTCTCCCTCCCCCACTTTCAGCTCTCTCTTGTCCACTCTCCACCTCTTTTTCTCCTCTCTCTTTCTCCTCAATTTATATTTTTTCTTCTTTTTTGTTTCTTTTTCTTTTCTCTCTCTCTCTTTCTCGCCTCTCTTTTTCTCTCCTTTCTTTTCCTTTCTCTTTCTACTCTGGTGCTTTGTTTAGCTCTGTTGCTTCCCTCTTTCCTTCTTTCTTTCTTTCTTTCTTTCTTTCTTTCTTTCTTTCTTTCTTTCACTGTTACTCTCTATATCTAGTAATACAACACATGCATTGATTATTAATAAATGAAACACATGTCCTTGTGCTACACCTTGCTTCTGCTTTCCCCATTTCCCCCTAAGCCGCCCACACCCCCCCCCCCTCTACACCCCCCATGTCCCCCTCTAACATTTGATTTGACTTTTATTCACTTTGATTTGATTTGGAACAGAAACTGGGCTGCAGGCTTTTTTCCCCACCCCGGCTCCACTTTACGCCTCTCTCCAGCCTCTTCTGATTCGCCTGCATCTGCAGCCGGTTTGTTTAGAGTGAGTCTGTAAGCCTCAGAGAGGTGCTCGCGCCCCCGACGGCTTCGCGTTGGAGCCGAATAAACTGGACCTTCAGGCCCGTCCTGCAGTCTAGAGGGGGGGAAAAAGAGAGCAGAGCCATATTTTCCATCTGAATCAGCCAGCTTCCACTTCCCTATCACCTTTAAAAAAAGAGACCCTTTGTTTCAGAATCTGAGAGCAGGGATACGTCTTTTTCTCTTT